>BQNB010002554.1:0-122185 GCA_026074375.1 Tanacetum coccineum
GTCTTGATGTAAATAAAAGTAACTTGTTTAAAATTTATAAATTAATTATGAGTTTATTAAATAGTAGTGATCTTAAATACGGGGGTTTACATTGTTGCAGCTTGTGCTTCCAGAGCTGCGGTAACACTGTCACTAAGTAGTTTCCTAATGGCAACTTGAGTCATGGCTGGTGCTTCAGATGTTGATTTCCTTTTGGGAGGCATTCTATCAACATAAGACAACACGTAATAAGAATGATATCACAAGTCTTAAAATGCTTAAAATGCAATGCTTATTTTTGAACTTTAAGCATTTTTAACAATAGTGATATTGAAATCATAAATACTTATTTGATATGAATTCTAACAAGCATCTAACTTATTAGTTTATTTTCTAGGGGTCACGGTAAGATTCATAATGATGAAGACGGAGATGTAATATAGGACACATGATGAATATAAATAGGATCACCATTGTATTATATCATGAACAACTTGCCTTTGTACTGTACATAGTCAAAATTTGACAAGTGTTGTTATTTATACCACACATCCCGTGGCTAGGTTCTATCAAAAGCTATAACTAGTATCTAATCTAGTAGTCCGATGGTCCTTCCTGGCTGTTCTTGTGTTCATAGATTGCATCCAGAAGACTTTCCTTATCTGCTTGGTGACGAACCTGGATGTCTTTGATGATTTGTTCTAGATTAGCAATCCTAAAACGAGCCAAAGCAATCTTGTTATTTCCTATTTGCTTTCTTTAAAGTTTAGCAATTTGAGTACGAGACTCTCGGAGTTCAGCTTCCAGATTGTCAAAATCATATTGTATGATCACCCGACCATTTCCAAGACCTTCTATTCTGTCTTCTATGTGCTCAATGCGGTCGAGAGAGAGTTCATCTAGGTGATTCAAAATTTCCTCAATTTGCTCCTCGTGACGTTCCAGACTTGTCTTACGAGAGCTTTCTCCTATCTCAAATGCTTGAGGTAGGTCAGAAGTAGAGGAGGATGATCGGTCACGACCTCGTTTCTTAAGTGGTAATAATTCCTTAGGAAAAAAGAATTCTTGAGGATTAAACATTAGAGATAGCATTAAAGATGGAGGCACAATAGTTGGTGGTGGAATAAGTGATTCTTTAGCATAATATGCTTGCATGACCTTTATATAGGGGTCATCATGAAAAAGTGAAAGAGTTGGTGAAGCTTTTGGAACTAAACCAAATGAGTTATTTGAAGAGCTAGAATAAGTATTTCCTGGTGATGCTGGGACATAGTTCGGGGAAGCCGGGATATAGTCAGGAAAGTTAGAGGAAAAAGCATCCTCAATATCGGAAGTAGGGTGGTTGGGAGAAGACATCACTGAGTTAACAATCCCGATGTGGTGTAGATAATCATAAGTTATTTTATATAATAGTATAGTGTAGTTATGTACTTGTACATACTATTCGGGAGAAGTTAGTGGAACAGAGGACTTTCCGTGGATAGAAAAGAAAATGTCGATCGTTATAGTTAAGGAGTTTGACCTTGTTCTCTATAAACTGATGGCTCTTTGATACCATAGTTTATAATACCCCGAAATTGACAGATTTTAGCAACAGCGGTGACGCTAATTGGGGTCTTGTTTATTTCATAGTATAACGTCTATTAATCAGTTGAAACGATCGTTTAAAGTGACGTTTTGTGGAAAGATATTAGTTATCGTTCATGATTTTCATCAAAGTAATTTTGATACATTCAGAGAGGTCCCTACTCAACTCTGTGGAAACATAAATGTTTGGGAATGATAGCAGTTTAGCATCTTAAGTCCTGTGCGGACTCCGTGACATAATGATGTGTCAATTACCTGAGGATAAACATAGCTAAAGAAAGTTAACACAAAGGTTGAGTGAAATTCATAGGTTTTGGTGTAAACAATTTAAATAAAGTTCAATTGAGGGTATTACTTTGTTATACACCCATAAGTTTAATAATTGCAATTAGTAAAAATTATTATAGAAAAACAGTTTTAATTACTTGCCTTATGCTCTATGACACCGAGACCTTGAAAGAAATCTAATAATCACAAGCAGAAGTGGCCCCAACGGTTCCTTTTGCCTAAACACCCGTTAGTGATTCAAATGAGTGCGTTTGGTTATCTTCCAAAAGTATGGTAGACCAACTGGGGAGTTTCAGTCCTCCAAACTAAATCTAGTACAGCATTTGCGTCTTACTCCGAAAAGTAATTAACTGGTTCATTGTGTGGGGGTAGCTTAATGGCAAAAAGTAAGGACTTAGGCAATAATATATATAAGATAGCATAACAATTGGAAAAACCACTCGTATCACTGGTTTGAATAGCATGTTTCCCCTCGCGGTGTCGGGTGTTATGAAAAAACATTAATCGATTGGCTAAAATGCGGCTATAAAACTTCACCTCTCTGAAGGGGAAAAAATTTCTGATTGATGGCAAAGAAGTTTATTCAAGTCGAAAGTAAATAGCTTGTCATCGCAATCTCCTGGTGGTAATATGTCAAGTTGTAGTGATGATGGTTTGATGTTTCAAACAGTGTCATAAAGTTTAACGGAAAGATCCTATTACTAGATTTTTGATTTATTATTTTATGGAAATATTGTACACTATTCAGGCGATACATAATCCAGAGAGGCGCATGTAGTACGCCGTTGTGTGATGGTTGTCAGGGACACTTATAAATCTGTAAACCCAGCTTAAACTCGCTCAAAATACATATACCTAAATGTGAACCCTCACATGAAATTCTCCCTAATAATCGTGATCACGATTATCTGATTTTATGTGTCTCAAAAGCTGCCAGTGACGTCGTGATGAGTATGTCAGGGACGCATGCAGTGTGGGATGGGCTGTTGTGAGGGTGATTGGCCACCCCAAACTGGCCCAACGTGGCAAATTTTTAATGGACAAAATTGTCTTGAGTTGTGTTATTTGGCTGTCGGCCACCCCCAACTTGGCCAACTAGCCCTTTTTAATGGCGAAAAGTAGTCTTCGAGTTGTTTATTTGGCCGGAAACTATGGAAGAATTAGGAACATTGGGAAGTGTGTAGTGAAATGAAGAAGATAAAGTGGTAATATGGGAAAGTGAGGATATAGAAAGTGAGAAATGGATGAGTGTCTCGGTAAAAGTTTGTACTTTTTTCTTCTTTTGACCAAAAAATGTGTACTTTAGTGAACAATTATATTTAATTGCCTAAATAGATCTTGTTTATTAAATTGTATTTTTTTGGTTGGAGGAATTAGTAAATAAAGATTTTGATTTGGTGCAATTGTAGGCTACGATGTTACTATCGAGCTTCCAAAACAAAGAATTGCGTGTTACGGTTCAAAAAAATTTTTTGAGCCCCCCTCAATACGAATGTTCTGGTCTCGTCTCTGGATAAATTTGTAAGTTAATTATATATGTAATTGTGTTTGAGAATGCGTTCTATCGTTGATTCAACATAGCGAGATAATTGTAGTCGGGTTTTAATAAAATTCGATTTTAAGTCCTATAATATTAATATTGTAATTTTTATAATTGACGAGTAAATAATATTAGTATTTTATATTTTTAAGTTGCGCAAAAATGGTCAAATATAATGTACCATCGGTCTTTCTAAAACTTTTACAAGTTTAGTCTTTGATAATATAATAGTATGTATATAATTGAACCTTTAACTTTTGAAATGTGACAAGTGGTATGTGTGTAATTAATAACATACCTTAGACGCCCTTTAAAAGTTGCACCATAATAAACACGGGGATTTTGGTATGTGTTTAATTACACATGCCTTTTACCTAATAAAACGACCCCAAACGACCAAAAACGCACTTAAAATGCCATATATATGCTTGTTTTTGTGTTTGTACTGTGCAGGTATCGGATATTCACAAAAAGGACAAAAACGAAGCCAAACCGAACAAAACCGAGCACGAATTTAGAAAGAGCGCGAAAAACTGAGGCCAAGGGTGCAAAAGGATTGAAAACGAAGCTCAAACGACAATTTCCGGATCAACTCGACAAAATTTGTGCATTTAATGAAGTCAAAACGAAGTCAAAGTCAACCCCGGGAAATGGCGTTGGAAAGAGCATCGAAAACCAAACCCGAGAAATCAAAAATATCAAAGTGGGCCCACCCGGACCCACCTAGTGGGCCCGGAACAGCCCACTTATATATTATACTCCTAAAAGCCCACAAATCCAACGGCCCATTTTAGTTTATCCTGGCCCAAACCATTTTCCTAACCACCGTTAGCCACACCACCCTAAACTTTAACCTCGTTAATCCCTTTAGGGACTAACGATGCAAACCATCACTCAAATCCAGGGACCAAATATGACAACCACAAGGACGAAAATTGCAACTACAATAAACAAGGTGGAGGACCATTTGTGACAAGTCACCACACTTTTACCCATTTAAACAAACAGATAAACAACTGTTTATCTCTTTCACCCATTCCCGCCAAAAACGCAACCCCACTCCTGTCACTCTCACACCTCGTTTCCCCTGCAACACCAGTCCAAACCTGTCACCACCGCAAAACCCCACACCCTCACATGGGATCCCAAAACTTTAAACCCTCATTGGTTGAGCACCATCACACTCGGATTGAAAAAGAATAGATGGCCAGAATGGATTTACTTGGAGGACACACAAAAATAGAGGGCCAGGATGAAGTTTGTTTTCCTCTCACATCACAAACACAATGAATTGAAGACACTCAGCCTTATTTAAAGAAGAAGAGAGATGAACAGTAAAAAGTGTGTAGGAGTAGCTTAGTGTAATTTAGTATAGGTTTATTGCTTCTTTTTCCAGCTTATTTATCACTTATTGTATTAAAAATCCAAGCTTTGTACTCTTTTGATGAATTAAAGTAATTTTTAAACTATATTGCTCTGCCATCAATTTTTACTTATTCACTTAAGCTATTTTACTGTTCAACAGCTTATTAATGTTTATCAGTTCTCATCTTTTTCTTTTTTTTGCCTTATCTTAGCCTAATGTGCCTGTAATTTGTATTAGAGACCATTATGAATGTTTAAATTCATGTTTAAAGTTAAAACTGCCCATATTAGTTAAAATAGCTTATAAGGATAGCTTATTAGTCAGTGCTTATTTTCTGTTTCTTTCTGCTTAATTATGCTTATTTTGTCTTTCATATGCTTGTTTGATCTTAAAATGTTCATACTTTAGTCTATTTTAAGCTTAACTGTATAAATAGATTTTTAAGGGAGTGTTTGGCATAAGCTGTAAAATGGGTCAAAATGGGTTAAAACCCACTTTGGGTCATTAAGTCATCTTTAATAAACCTTTTTGAGTTAATTTAGTCTGTTTTTATAAATCTTTTAAGTTTAAAATCAAGTTTTAATGTTCTATGAATGCAAGGTTTAAATCTGTTGGTTTTGTTTTTTTTAATTTAGCTTAATTGTTAGGATTATGATTAAGAGCTTATCATAGTGATTTTCCTGCTTGTTAGAGTCCTAGAATGCATTAGAGTTGAGCTAGTACAACTTGCATTCACCATTTTGTGTTTCTGTCAAAAAGTGCAGGTAGCACCATAGTCTAAAAAAAACCTTAAGTCCTCTTTTCTCAGCCAAATTTAGATAAGCTATAGTTGATTTCAGGGTCTGTCACTTGGTGCATAAGCTCATGGGTAACCAATCTCCATCTGTTTAAGCTTGTTTTGGAATTTGAAACTCATTTACTAGCTGAAAAATAAGCCCCAAAGTGCCCTTAAGGCTGTTGTGTATGCATTTTTGTGCTAATAGCTTATTTGCTAATTCTGGCTTATTTGCCTAGTTTCCTGGCTTATTGGCTTAATCTTTATAGCTTATTCTAGTTTTAGCTTGCCTATTTAGTTTAGATACTCATCTGCCTTAGCTTAGATTGCTTTTTCCTTAGCTTATTTTTTCTTTAAGCTCTCTAGCAGCTTTTGCCATTTAGAACTTAGAAAAGTAAGAATCAGCCCACTTTTCCTTGTGCTTATTTTTTTTACTTAGCTTATTCAGGTTAGGATATCCCTCTGCCTTAACTAGGTTCCCTTTGCTTTAGCTTATTTCCCCTTATAAGCCCCTAGTTAGCTTATCTTTTTTTACTTAGCTTATTCAGGTTAGGATATCCCTCTGCCTTAACTAGGTTCCCTTTGCTTTAGCTTATTTCCCTTTATAAGCCCATTGTTAGCTTATTTTTTTGTTTGCCTTAGCTTTAAAATAGTTAAGTCTGCCCCCCCATTTAGTGCTTATTCACTTCATAACTTTAGCTTATTTTTATCTGCATCAGCTTATTAGGATTAGGTTTGTAATGCCCTTGCTTATTTACTCTTTTCTTTGCTTATTTTGACTAAAAATCCAAAAAGAAAAAGCCATATTAAGCCTTTAAGCTAATAAGCCCACTGTCCAAACTTTGAGCCCTTTTTCTAGCTTATTTATAAGCATTCACAGGAAGACATAGTTATAAAAAATGATAAGCTTCATGTGCTTAACAAGATTGTTTAAAAAGTTTTTCTATAAAAAAAAGAGGAGATAAGGGGAAACCCGGGTGAGCAAGACTCGAACCCGGGTCTCACCCTCAATACACCCCTTTATAACTCTCTTACCGCTGTGCCCTTGGGTCTTTTCTGTAAGACCCTTGGGCACTTGGATATATAAGGGAGTTTTGCCCCTTTTAGTTATAAGCTCGTTTGAGCTTATTTATAAGCTGAAATTCGGGTTTCTTATTTTTCTTAGGTAGGATTTAGTATAAAGTAATTTTAGTAATTTTTTCAGAATTTTTAAAAATAGTTTAGTATTTTTTATAATTTAATTTCGTTAAAAGTTTTAAAAATTCATAAAAAATACAAAAATTATCAAAAAAATATTTTTCTTTTTTAGAAAATTTTATTTAGTTATATTTTACGTAGGAAAAATAGAAAAATTTTCGTAGGGTCATTTTTGCAAACTTTTGATTTTTAAAGAACGGGTCTCGGGTACGGATCTTGACTTGACTCGTTTTAACTCAAATTAACTCCGTTTTCAGTCTAGTCTTTTTCATTCTTCATTATTAGTCCCCTAGAGTAGTTTAGAAGTAAAAATTTCTTTGTAGGGTTAATTTTTAAGATTTTAGGTTTTTAACCCCTTGTTCGGGATTCCTGCTCTCGTTTTTCAGCTTAGTTTCATAATTTTTAGGTTTTTCTCAATCGTTTTTGTTTGTTATTAATTAATTTAGCTTTTCACACTCTCAAATCATCAATCTCATTCAAACTCCAATTTTCCGACTGTATCGATTCTCCAGCACAGCCTCGTTGGGAAGAACGACCCGGGTCCGGTTTAAACTTTGTGGATAACGAAGTGAGAAACCGATACTTCCGGTTTACTATACTACTATTATTGATATTATCCTATTTGTTATATATTTATATATATATATTCTTATATATATATATATATATTTTATATTATATATATATATATATATATATTTATTTATATTTATAAATAGCAAAAAGGGTGGAATCAGTCCCTAACTAAATAATCCCAATGGATACTTTACTGTTGGTTTTTTGTCGTTTTCAGCGTGCACCATTGGTCCTTGAATCGTTTTTGTGTATTATAAATGATGGTTGCAAGGTAAAACATATTAATTATAAAATGGTTCGTTATTCGTGTGGTTTGCAAGCTGTGATCAAAACATCATGGACTTATCGAAGTCCTGGTCGCCGTTTCTATGGTTGTCCTACATTTGCAAGTATGATCGGATCGAAAAATATGTAAAAATCAATTTCTTTGTTTATTTACACATCCTTTTCTTTAATTTTCATAGTCCAACCTGTATCAACTTTCTCCGGTGGTTTGATCCACCAATGTGTTAAAGGTCTGTTCAGATTATCCTTGGTTTGTTGAGGTCACGTAATGAGCTTGAAGAGATCCTTGCTATGGTTGAAGAAAATTGACTGGAGTTGATGAAATATCTCATCATAGCTAGGTTGTGTTTGAGTTTTACGTTTATTGTACAATGTGAAGCTTTAGGGTAGTTGCCTTTTTAGGGAAAAAATGGTCGAATACATATTAAATTTTGGGTAGATGTTCTTAGTAGGTAATGCGTTATGTTATTGTGGATGAATGTGGTTTTGTGTTGATTGAATGAATAGGTTCGGTTGTTAGTCATATTGTTGTGGATGAATGTGTTAATTTGTTTGACTAATAAAGTCAACATTTAGTGTACTGTTGTTTGACTTATAAAGTCTACAAGACTATATGTTAGATTCAATTGGGTTCACTGGTATGATTTAGCAAAAGTCAAATAATATGTATAACCATTTGGCACCAAAAACATAAAAGCCTGAAACAAAAAAAAATCAATTCATCAATTACAAGAACAACAACTGATCATGGATAATTCATACAACTGATATAGACAAAATAAACCCCAACTAATTAATTCATAACAAACATAAATAAAGCCACGACCCCAAACACTATCACAATTGACTTCCAAAAGAAAGCATTCTTTTGACTTTTCTTCAATTCTTCTATGAGTTGCTGCATTTGACCTTCCTTATCAGCAAACTCAACTTGAAGGGCTGCAAGTTCTTCTTAGCTTCTTACTTCATTTTCTAGTTCTTCTTTTTGTGAGGGATTAAAAATCAGATGCATCTCATACAAATGATCTATGTACCGTTTATTCTCTAACTCCGGATCACACCAATGCCATCTTTTACAGTGCTTGATTCCTTTTTTCTGAAAATAAGAGAATTTATAATTAGCTAATAAAATAAGATCTAGAAAAATGCAACGACTTACATATTTGTTAAGGCAAACACCAAATCATCTATCAGGGTTGAATGGTCCAAGGAGATGAGCATTCAATGGACGTGGACATTTAACACTTTATTGTAGGGATGGAAAATGTTGACATTCTGAAACAATTTTCTTATTTTGACTGATGTTTTTGGTTAGTAAAAAAGAAGTATAGGACTTTATGACCGATTTCCCGTTTGTAATGGTGTAAGTGGTTTTTTTTTTGGGTAGTGGTTTTTTTAACATTACACATTGGTCCTCAATAAGTTTATTGGTTTTGTTACTTGCACGGCTTGGTTCTTGAAGTCATTGCATGTTGATTGCTCTCTCAGTTATCCGTGTTTTTCATTTACCTTACCAATGTAATTAACTTATGTTTTCGACCTCATCGTTTGTGGAGTCGATTCATTCCATCTGTAGGTCGTCACTTATATTTAAATCCACTTCGCGTATCGTCCTTCATATCCAAAAAACACACGTACATACCTTAACTTCCTAAACCCTTTCACTATCATAAAACCCACCTTATTCTATGGTTGTTGCTCGTGGATTTGTTCATCTGAAGGAACTCAGGGTTTTAGCAAATTCTACCAAGTTTCCAGAGCAATTGCTCGTTTATTTTGACATGAAGACGCAAAGGGAAGCTTAACTAGCTAATGAACTTTCCAATGTGTAAATGAAAGGCGGGCATTTATAGAAGAGCTTGAACGTTTGCCGAGAAATTTGGTGGCCTGTAAGACGAGGGAGGAACTCAAGCATCTTCAGAAGGATGATTTAATTAAGGTGATGGAGCTGAGGAATGCAGTTTTACAATTGCGTCTTCAGGTCCATAAGAAGGTTGATTTTTATAAAACTCTATAAATGGGTGATGGTCGGGGTATTTGTGGGGTTGTTCTTTTTTGCTTTTGGGTGATATATTGTTAACATTTCTGTCTTTCAGTTTGTTAATGAATGTATAATTGCAACTTTTGTTTGTTAATCATTGAATCATTTCAGTATAAATCTTCTTGGTTTTTTTAGTGTTTTTTGTGGGTAATTTACATTATTCATCCCTGAAGTGAGACCCGTTCACATGTTTTGTCTCAACCAAAGTGTTATATGTCATGTTTGCATAGTAGTAATCATACGAAAGTATTAGAATAAAGGAGAAGAGCTATAGAGTATTTCTTCATCATTTTCTAAATTTTATTTCAAAGGGATGATAGAAATGGGAGGAGGAAGTGGGAATTATAAAATGTAAAAGACTTGTTATATATACCTTCTAGATGCGTATTATATTATTCTGTTCATACTCTATTTTTCTAACTTTAGTCAAACCTTGGTCAACTTTACTTAACTTTGACCAAGATAGACTTTATTATATTATAGTTACTAATAAAACTATAAAACAAAACAAAACTATACAAAGACCAATTCATATAATAATAAACACTTTTCTTGAACCTAACAATCTCCCCCTAAGGGTTGGCTATTACAGATGCTTCATTGTCGATAGAATTGGTCTTCCATTTACAAAATATTTCTCTTTCTCATTTTCCTTTTGATAAACAAAATATCTTTTCACCATGTTTCTCCCCTTCAGGGAAGGGATCTGCGTTCCTATTTTTAAATGGATGTTCATCATGGTATGTGGAAAAGTTATTGCTTTTCAAACTTGGCTTTCAAAATTTCCCATAATTCTGGATTAACAGCTTGATCTTGAGGTGTTGTTTTCATTTTCAAATATAATTGTTGTTGAAGATCAGCGGTTGATTTTCCAGCAGTTGATGAACTTGTTGTTGGATAAAGATTAAGAGTTGTATGCTGCATGTGCTTTCGAAACAGTTCTTCAATCATTTTTGTATGGCATGAGTGGCAAATTCCTTAGAGGATTTATTTTCTTGTGCATTTATAGGATCAACTTCACAGTCCTTGTTAACTGCAAGATTAACCAAACGTGGCGATGTAGGATAATGGAAAATATGGTCTAAACACTTGTTTAGATGAAAAACCCAAGCTTACACAACCAAGAAACCCTAATCCACTATAGAAACCCTAATCTTGTCTTTCTTGCTTCAACACTTGAAAATGGTTAACCAATGCTTGGAAACATCTTAGTATATCTTAGGATGGATGTGTAATGGCTTGTATAGGTTGTAGAAAATTTGGTATGGATTATAATAAAAGGGGTGTTTGAGCCGTGGCCTATAGAGAGCCAAAAGGGAAGGTTTTTGTGATTTTTGCTAAGTGTTTTAAAGAATGAATGACTAGTATACATGTAATATATATATAGAAGGACTAGTCAAAGATGTAAATCAAAGACCAAGACTCAATAGGAGGGGGGCTAGTCATTAGGACATAGAGAGGGATTTAAGGAGTCTTTGGTCAATAAGACATGTTCTAGTCCAAGTCTTGATTAGTTGGTGTAGTACAAGCTCTTAGTGTTGAATTTGTGTACTCTATGTCTCCCTAGACCTTATGTACATGAAATTTAGGGCGGGAGTACTAGTAGTGTTTTAGATATTTTACATAAATATCATGCATTATTTACAAGTTGTAAGATGTAGTTTTAGCATAAAGGTGTAAACTTGTAATGTATAGGCTTTAGTAGTTTATTTTTAGGAACAATATGACTAACATTGTTAACTTGGGTAAAGTTTAATAAAACTTTGGGTATTGGGTATAAACATTAATATTTGTTGAAGCGTAGATAACTTTTGGTGCTTTCGGGTATGCCTAAATGTATTAATTGCGAAACGTAAACGTTTTACGTAACCAATAAAAATAAAATATAAAAAGTTGATTATTACTTTTGTAAAAATAATATATTGCTTGCTTGACGAAAACTTTAATTCGTTTGGTGTCCGTTTACGTTGAATGATAACTTTTAGCTTACGCGATTTAACTATGTAATAAGAATTAAAAGTAAACGCGTACTAGAAAAAAAAAATTAGTGAATTATATGACGTCGTAAATGACCTAAAAATACGGAATGTTACAGTCTCCTCCGGTTAGAAGAGCCTTGTCCTCAAGGCTCAAGTTGCGGCACTTGAGGAAGGTACGGGTTCGGAGAAAAGATTCGGATATTTCTTCCGGAATTGGTCTTCACGTTCCCAAGTATACTCAGCTCCTTGCCGAGAGTTCCAACGAACTTTGACCAATGGGATTCTTCTTCGCTTTAGCTTCTTCACATCCCGCTCTACGATCTCAATAGGCTCTTCGACAAATCGCAGATTTTCATCAATCTCGATCTCATCCAAAGGCACCTGAACATCTGGCTCAGCCAAGCATTTCTTGAGGTTTGACACATGAAACGTGTCGTGGACACAACTTAGCTCTTGGGGTACTTTCAGCCGATTAAGCCACACCGGTCCAACACCTCGAATGATTTCAAATGGGTCGACATAATGTGGTGCTAGTTTTCCTTTTGCACCACATCGTACCCCTCCTTCCATGGAGATAACCTTTAGTAACAACGGTCTCCAACTTCGGAATTCTAGGGGTTTTCGCCTCTTATCGCATAGCTTTTCTGGCTGGCACTCCTAGCCGTCTTAATCTTTCCCTTGATTTGAAAATTTTTCATTCGTTTCTTGCACTATCTCTGGTCTAATAAGATGACTTTCTCCCAACCTTCAGTCCATTTAACGGGGATCGACATTTTCGCAACGTTCAGAGCCTCGAATTGTGCCACAATTAATGCTTGGTGTGGTTAACTTTATTAATAGGGAAAAACTAATCAATGGAAGATGAGTATCCCAACTGCCACCAAAATCCATAACACAAGCTCGAAGCATATCCTCTAACGTCTGAATAGTACGCTCACTCTGACCGTCGGTCTGAGGGTGGTAAGGCCGTACTCATGTCTAGTTCGTACCCAACGCTTCTGAAAGCTTGCCATAAGTGTGAGTGAATCGACCATCACGGTTTGAAATGATTGACACCGGCACACCATGTCTTGCTACATTCAGTGGTATTATCTTTGCTAGTTTCTACGTCGTGTAGTCATCACGTATTAGGTAAGAAGTGAGCCGACTCTGGGTCAATTCTATCAACATACGGACCCAAATCGTTTCATGACCATGCTACTTTAGGAAACTTGGTGTGGACAAAGTCCATTGTTATCTTTTCCCATTTCCACTCAGGAATTTCTGGTTGCTGAAGAAATCCTGAGGGTTTCTGATGTTCGGCTTTAATCTTAGAACACGTAAGAAAATCGCTAACATAACTCAGCATGTCTCTCTTCATACAGGCCACCAGTACAAGTCTCTCAGATCATAAGGTACATCTTAATCGAACCCGGATGTACATGAATATCTAGAAGTATTAGCTTCATCCATGATCAATTCTTACACCACCAAATGATGGTATCCAGATACGATCAAAGAAGTAAATTTCACCATTATCTCGTTGCTCAAAGTGTCTTTCTAATCCTCTTAGCCATTCAGTTGGGGCTTTGAGATCCTTGGAAGCTTCGCTTTGCGCTTCCAAAATCTTAGTCTTAAGTCCAGAATGAATAGTAATACTCATAGCACGTACTCGTCTGGGCTTGAGTCTTTCTTTTCTGCTCAAGGCATCTGCCACCACGTTCGCCTTGCCCGGGTGGTATTTGATCTCACACTCGTAGTCACTGAGTAGCTCGATCCACCGCCTTTGGCGCATATTTAAATCCTTCTGGTCAAATATGTACTGGAGACTCTGGTGGTCAGTGTAGATAATACTTTTCGTCCCATAAAGATAATGTCTCCAGATTTTAAGAGCGAACACCACCGCACCCAATTCTAGGTCGTGGGTGGTATAATTTTTCTCATGCTTCTTCAACTGTCTTGACGCATATGCTATCACCTTGCCTCGTTGCATCAGCACGCACCCAAAACCTTGTTTTGATGCATCACAATAGACCACAAAGTCATCAGGTCCATCGGGGAGTGCTAACACAGGAGCATTGCATAGTTTCTCCTTCAGAATTTGGAAAGCTTCATCTTGCTTATCGCCCCACACATACGTCTTATTCTTTTGAGTCAACAGGGTGAGGGGCTTTGCGATCTTGGAGAAATTCTCAATAAACCTTCGGTAGTAACCCGCCAATCCTAGAAATGAACGGATTTCAGTTGATGATTCAGGGGTCTTCCAGTTCTTGACCGACTCAACCTTGCTAGGATCCACGTGGATACCGTCACGGTTGACCACATGTCCTAGGAACTGTACTTCTTGTAAAAAAATTCGCACTTTGAAATATTTGGCGTACTATTCTCCTTCTGGAAGTAAAGTCTAAGATCGTCTTCAGGTGGGACTTCATGTTCTTTTTCTGACTTTGAGTAGATTAGGATGTCATCAATGAACTCATTCCGAATTTGTCCATTACGGCTTTGAGGCGCGGTTCATTAAGTCCCATAAATATGGATGGCGCGTTGGTCAGTCCAAATGACATGATGTGAACTCAAAGTGGCCATATCGGGTTCTAAACAGCGGGTCTTCGGTATATCTTCCTCTCGGACTCTAAATGATGATATCCTGAGCGAAGAGCTATTTCGAGAAACAGCACGCACTTGTAATTGGTCAAAGCAAGTCATCCAATTGGGGAGAGGGTAACGTTTCTTTATGTTAACTTGTTTAGCTCCCTGTAGTCGATTCACATTCTCATCGAAACCGTCTTTTCTTCTTGACAAAGGCACGGGTGCCTCCCCTTGGTGAGTGACTTGAGTCGAATAAAACCCTTTTCTTGAAGTTCTTTAAGTGGTTTCGACATTCTAACATCTAGGAAGGGCTAACGGTCATGGAGATGCTAACAATACTGGCGTGGCGCCTGGAATCAGATCAATGTGAAATTCATTCTGACACAAGAGGTAAACCTAAAAGATCGTCTGGAAATACCTCAGGGGAAGTCTCGGACAACTACGTTTTGTCATAAGCTTTTTCTCATCAGCTTGATACTGGCAAGTGATAAGAAGATCCCTTTCCGGCACTCTCGCCTTGAACTTCAAGATTCTTGCCATGCGGAAGAGGGAATAATACGACAATCTTCTTCATAAACATCGATGAGAGCTCGGTGATATGCCAACCTATCCATTCAGTGAATAACATTCATAAGCTTCATAGAAGGTTGGCAACAAGTCTATTTTGAACACGTGATTTAAACAAGACTATGGTGCAACTAAGTAAAAAGGGTTTTCGAGTGCTAACGACTTTTCCCGTCTGATATACTCATAGCTTCGTAGTAGTGTTTAGAGTGGCAGGTGTAATATTAATAAAATGCGTAAAGAAGAAGATACATAAAACTCTTTTTCAGCACCCGAATTCAAAGAGAATACAGCATATTGATCATTAAGAAGAAACGTACCCGTAACCACATTCGGTTTGCTGTGGGATTTTCAACCACCAAGTAAGCGTCCTACGAAGCTCATCATTTTGCGGGTTCCCTGCTTGCGGACTTTTTCTTGTGAATGTCCTTTCTCTCAAACCGAAACATATCACATTTTGCAGGGAGTCATTTCCTGCACCTTGAAGCCTAATTCTACAATCCTTCTCCAGGTGCCCAAATCTTTGGCATCTCCGACACTTTTGAGGACACGGTCCATGATGATGTAAGTTGCACCGATTACATTTTGGTAAATTTCCAGCATAAATCTTTCCTCCAGCTGGGGCTGCAGCATATGCCCTAACATTTTCCTGTCTCCTGTTTTGTTGCTGGTGATGATTGTTGTTTCGGTTGCGGTTATTGTTGTTGTTGTGGTTATTGTTGCTGTTGTGGTTGTTGTTGTTGTTTCTTTGGTTGTCTTCCCATTTCCTTTTATTGCTTTCACTAATTCTAGCAGCCCTACCCTGAACTACTTGCTCGACCAGTTCATGACCCATGTTGATTGCCTCATGCATGGTCGCAGGCTTTGAAGAAGTGATGTTTCCTTTGATTCTTTCAGGAAACCCACGAATATACCTTTCAATCTTCTTCTTTTCAGTAGGCACCAATTCATGACAACATCATGGCCGTTCGGTGAAACGGTTGTTGTAAGCTTCAATATCATCTCCTTTTAGAGTCAGAGTCCAAAGCTCTTGTTCCATCCTTTGGATTTCAGTTGCTGGGCAGTATTCAGCGGTCATCATAGCTTTTACGTTGCTCCAGGGGATATGATTAGCATTAGCAAGTCCTAAAGTCTGAACATTTCCGTTCCACCAGGTTAGAGCACGACCCTCAAACGTGCACATAGCAAACTTCACTTTGTCATCTTCAGCACATTTGTAAATTTCAAACACATGCTTCATTTTTTCGAACCAACGTTTTAGTCCGACTACACCTTCAGTCCTCTTGAAAGAGTGAGGCTTGCCATTCATAAATGTCTTATACGAACATCCATGCATTTATGGTACAACAGTTCCACCAGTATTTGTTGATCCGGATCCACCAGTATTGTTTGAGTCAGCTTTAGTCTTTTTGTATTTTTCAATGGCTTTGGCTACACGCTTTTCCACTATCTTCCTAACATATTTCTTTTTAAATCTCCTGGGCGGCATGATTCTGGCAACATACGTACACCATTCGTTAAGAATTTGTAAAGGTATGCAGAGTCATGGCACATGGTAAATAATGGAGAATGATATAAATAATCATAAATTAATCAGGATAGTCGATATTTATATAATTGATCGATAGAAATAGATATTGATATGTCAAAAGATAGACGTAAGAGATCGAATTTAAACCAAGTATTATATATATAAGATTATATATAATGCAATAATGACAATCAAAAAAGTAAGTAAGGATCAGGGAATACGCGCGCGTGGATATTGGATAGCGATGAAGGATTATGTATTTAAAAATGAAAGAAAAGAAAACCTTTAAACTTTGTGGTTATAGACTAGGTTTTGAAAATGACCCAGTTCCCTATAACCTTGGCTCTGGTACCATCTGTAACACCCCCAAAATCAGGTAGCAGCGGAATGGTAACAATGGGGTGCTACGTCAAAGTACAACAATCAAGATATAGGAAACGACCATAAATGGACGTTTAAGACAAGATTTCATTCGATGCCATAGCAAAATATCAGAGTTTATACATTAGGTCCCATATGTTTTAAAAGTCATAAACATTTCAAGTACATATTTAATTAAACAAAAGCTTCATAATACCAAAAGATGACTTAAGTTTTTAAAGATAATAAAAGTTGCATAGAATCCATCTTCATTGATATCCGCCACGGCTCCCCTCCAGTCTTCATACCCTAGGACCTGAAATTTACATCTAAAAAGTAACACAAGGTCTGAGTGAAATCATAGGTTTGTTGTAAAATTGGTGGGACCACAAGATCGATGTAATAATAGACTTTAAACACATTTAGTAGTCCAAAAGTTTATTATTGCACTAAGCTCATGAACCGAAGCTTTTAACTAGTTTGTGCCCAAATGTATAGGATGCTTGCCAAAACGAACCTAAATTATGCTCAATGTTAATGCCATGGTCCTTGTGACAGAAATTCCAGGTGGGGATTGTAAAATCCCGATAGATCTATCCACAACACTCGCGCTCACTACAATAGCAATTAACGGTTCATGATATAGTAGGGACTTAATTGGCAATAGTGGTAACTTAGGCAATAATATTCAGGCAGTAATCTGGATAGCATACAGTTTAAAACACTTTGAAAACACTTAGAAAAACACTTGTGTCCAATAGTAAAACAAGCAATGTATTTCACCCCGTAGAGTTTGTAAAAACTTTTAAGTGGTAAAAAGGGGGCTATGAACTCACCTTGAATACTGATAGACCAATAATCACAGATAAAATGTCACGCAAAACGTGCGATGCAACCTATTTAAATTAAGGTCGTATAAGTACCGAGTACTTCAATTTATAACATTAAATAAAATCTTATAGTAGTTACGTCGTGCTATCGTTCGGGCTATCATAATTACGAGGTCATGGGAATGACGTCTCGAGGAGTTAGGATACTTTAAATCGTAATATCCAACAAATCGTCGATACGCATCGAAGAGGGCCTACATTATGAAACTCCTGTATTATAGCACTTTGATAACCACTCAATATTCTATATAGCATAATCACCGACTAATCGTTTTAGTAAAATAATATTTATAAAGTGAAAACGTTTATAAATATACTTTTCGTAAAAATGACCTAATTTGGTCGTTTTAAGCCCGTTGCTCGCGTTTCTTACGTCCACGTCTTCGTAGTAAGACGAGTGATCAAAATATTTATTTTTTAAGTTTTGATTTTCTGCGATGAATAGTGTTTTATATTCCAACAGCTATATACTCGATTTTATACTTTTAATTACGAAAAACCCGTTTTAGTCGTATCTTATTCGTTATAGCTCCGTTTTTAGCGATTCTTTCGAGCACGTTCTCGTAATTGAAAGTTTTATCATATTATGGATGTTTATAAAGTATAAGTTTCTATGGTGAATAGTACTTTTTATAAAAATTGTTTTATAAAAGTATTAACTATCGTAAACTTGTAAATGGCGTATCTTCTTCGTTATTAATCGGTTTTCGATTCTTTATGACCATACGATCCTTGTGTCATGTAGTATTTTATAAAATCTAACAACATATATGTAATTTTAAATTACAAACAGCCCCTAAGTTATTTATTCTAAAATGTGTTTAAAACTGTTTTTGTATTAATTAGTTTTAGTAGTTTACTTTAAAAAAACTATCAACCATATTTTACATATGTGGTACTTATATAAAGTCCAATATCATCCCTAGGTCCTTGTAAATTCATAGTAACAAGGTATAACCCTTTTACTTCATTATTTTTTCACTGTGAAGATTAAGAAACCTTATAAACCCTAATTTAAACCTAAACATGTTTATAACTTAATCCATAGGTTAACATACTTTTATTTTTACTTTTCCCATGATTTATAGGACCATATGATATAAGAATAAAGTGCATATAATCTTAAGCATCAAATTATAAACATCATTTGTCATATTAGAAAGTCCTTTGTGGTGATTTATTGCTATATTTACAGTAACAATAAAAATCATAAGATAATAAAAGTATGAAAGATTTAGAAAGACCTTAGTGATGATGTATAGGATGTAAAAGGCATGCTTACCCGTGTTTAGATTCAAATACAAAGCTTTCAAGCTTATAACCCTAGATTAGGTTTCCAAAACCCTAATCTTTACTTTTTCTTCTTAATACTTGCAAATGGTGAACCAAAGCTTGCAAACACCTTAGAATACCTTAAGTATGTTGTGTATATGGTTGTATATACTTAGAAAATCAAAGTATGAATTTAATTTGGCAAGGGTTGTGTGCCGTGGGGTTTGTTAGTGTATAAAGAGAGAAAGAAATGAAATTTTCAAAAAAAAAAGTATAAGAGTATGAAAATTTTACTCATGCATGCATGCCTAATTTATAGTAAAAATATCTCACCTAACTTTAACCAGGTTACTTTCTACCTAGGTCTAAAGTTATTAACAAGTTGATAAAAGGTGTAAGAGAATCTTTTATTAAATATCTTGTTATTATTTACAAAGATGAAAAGTCTTGGTCTCACTTGTAAATTTCGGCAAAATATATATATATAAGTGTAATTTGATTATTTGAGTATTGGGTATAAATCGTGGGTATTCGTTTAGGCGTGAAAGGTTTTAGAACTTCGGGTATGCCTAAACGCATTTTTGATCGTGATCGTAAGCATTTTACGTAACCATAAAAATAAGATGAACAAAGTTATTAATTATCTCATAATAATTTCATATTAACACTTGCTTGCTGTAACATTTATTGTTTAATGCCAAATTTACATTGTTGATCATTTTGTCTACGCGATTTAGCTTAACGATTAAAATTAAAAGTGAACGCGTACGAGAAAAAAAATAAATAGTGAAATTAAATAGTATTGTAAATGACCTGAAAATACGGAATGTTACACTCACTATCAAGCACGTCCTACGGTTAAACACCTCAAAGAGGTTAAACGGATCTTTTGATACCTAAGACAGTCTTACAACATGGGACTATGGTATCTGAAAGATTCCGGATTTGAACTAATTGCATATTCAGATGCGGACCATGCATGATGTAAAGATGACTGTAAAAGTACATCAGGAGGATTGCAATTTCTAGGTGAAAAGCTCATGAGCTGGAGTTCAAAGACACAATATTGTACTGCAATGTCTACTGCTGAGGCTGAATATGTTTCTTTGTCTGCCTGCTGTGCACAAGTCATTTGGATGCGTACACAACTGCTAGACTATGGATACAAGTACAACCAGATTCTGATGTATTGTGATTCCAAGTGTGCCATTGCTATCTCATGCAATCCGGTTCAGCATTCAAAGACAAAGAACATAGACATTCAGTATCATTTTATTAAGGAACATGTTGAGAAGGGTATTGTGGAACTTTACTTTGTCGGCACAAAATACCAACTTGCGGATCTATTTACTAAAGCTCTTCCTAAAGAACGCTTTGAGTATTTGGTTCATCGCATTGGTATGAGATGTATGACTCCAACTCAGTTGGAATGTCTGACAAAGTTATATTCTTGAAAATATCATACATCGAAAACATGTAAATAAATTTTCCAAAAACAAAACAAAAATTGCAAAACTTCAAAAATACAAAAAGATTTGTCATATTAAAAAAACATATAAATTAAAGATCACATAATCTGAGGAGGAGTTCTTGCAAATTTTTATTCTTATACATCATTTCTAAAATTAAATGAAAAGAATGATCTCTCAAATAAATTGACTTTGAAAAATGATATATTTTCGAGGGGGGGTTTTAATTTAGAAATTTAAATTGGACTTTGAAAAACAAAAATCTTTATTTTTTGGACTAAGTGTTTAGCATGATTTCATTACTCGAGAGGGAGTTTTTGAAAATTTCAAATCAAAATTCAGAAAATAAACAAGTTAAATCGAAAAAGGAAAACTACAGGGGCTGAAACTGTCATTCCTCAAACTTTGATATTCAGTTACTATATAAGGAGGAAAATGTTTATTTTTACTTTTTATTTTCACCGAATCCATTAACCGAGTTTGAGAAGAAAATCCAAGAAACGTTTTCTGAGTTCATTATGACGACTACAATTATTTTTCTTGCTCAAACGTAAGTGGATATGCATATGGAATCAGTTATAAGCTGTTTTGACTTATCGAGTTTAAACTCGATAAGGTTTGATGATTACCAAGTTTATGATTTATTGAATTTGTGATAAATGATTAGGATCTAGGTCTATAATAATCAATGATTAGATGGAAATATATGAAAAATAGTTTAGAAATGGTCCTACATAACAAATTTGATGCTAAAAATGAAAGTCGAAAAGAGTGGTGTTTATCGAGTTTGATGTTTATCGAGTTTGCTTTGACTATATTGTTTTTGAAGTTTAATAAAACTTAAATAGATCGAGTTTGGTTTTTTAATCAGTCAAAGGGATTTACTTTTATTCTCTATTTGTCAAATTCAGAAAAAGTCAAAAATCAAACTCGGTAAAATCAATAAGTCAAAAAGTCAAAATCTGTAAAATGAGATTTGTGGATAAGTGAATGCTTATGATGATTAATGCTTGAATGTCTGAGGAACAAAACGATCAGTCTCTCATGTGTTTTTCAAAACATCAAATGATTGTGCAAAAGGAAACAAGTTTTAATGCATTCTAAGCTATGAGTCAAATAAGTCTATTCATAATTGTTTAAGTGGTCTAAGTCATGTCCGGTTTCGACCGTTTTCTGCAATGAACAGAATGAGGAGTGAGTGACTTAGTGACCATTCAGTTATTGAATTAGATGCGTTTGTCTTCATTGTTTAGGATTCATGACAAAAAGTGAAAGTGAAAAAGTTTTTATAACTTGAATCTGAAAAATCCAAGTCTCAATTGTTTAAGTGGTCTAAGTCATGTCCGGTTTTGACCGTTTTCTGCAATGAACAGAATGAGGAGTGAGTGACTTAGTGACCATTCAGTTGTGGATTTGTGATTGAATGATTCTATGTTATACGAAAAGTTTTTGTCACATGATTTCTGAAAAAGTTCTCAAAAATCTGTTAGTGTCAAAATGGTACTCTTTCATAAAAACGATTTTAAGAAGATGTATGATTTCTCTTTAAGTTTTCATAAAAGCGTCTTGATTAGAATCAAAAGAGAAATCTTCATCTTTCTTGAAAGAGTATCATGTCACAAAGAATTTCTTGTGAGGATATTCAAAAACAGACAGAGAGAGCTAAATCCATACGCGAAAAAGCAAATCAAAAGTGTGTTCGAAAAAGAATTGCCAGAACACACAAAAATGATAAATCAAAAGAAAAATTCGAATAAAGCGTATGGCATGTGCTAGAAAAAGCAAGAACGAGCACATGAGAAACAAACTGATCAAAAATATGTTCGAAAAGAATTGCCAGAACATATAAAACAGACAGAGTGGAAAAAGACAAAAATGTCAAATGGATTGTTTGTTACCTAACATCTTCATTTCATTCATTCAGTAATCATCATGGCACAACAACAACATGCAGCTGATGTTCATCCAGACGAATTGTGTCCTCCAAACAAGAGATATGATCTAATGGATGCCAACAAGAAGGTTGATTTTGAACAAGTGCAATGTCCACCTGAAAGCAAAATTCTGATGAATATCATCAAGGATCATCCGTTACGATTCAGCATTGCAGCTTCCTCATCAGTACCTTGGATCTATATGGCACAATTCTGGCATACGTTGAAGGAAGACGGATCAAAGTATAGGCTCACGTTTATGCTTGACAAGAAAATGCTTTCTCTTACACTGGATGACTTCAGAACAATCTTTCACCTACCACAAGCAACTGACAACAATCATGACAGTTTCGTACCACCACCATCATTTTTAGACATGGTTCCATTCTACAAAAATGAATTGGGATTTACAATGGAGCTGAAGACATCATCAAGCTTTAAGACAACTGGTCTTCTGCAGCTATGGCAAACGTTCTGCAAGATATTTTCCAAATGCTTGACAACACGCATAACTGGATGGGATCAACCACCGTTGTAGATAATGCAAATGATGTATTGCTTTATCAATAACATTCATGTTGATTATGCGGAGCTACTATGGGAAGGACTTTATTATTATCTTCATCATCCAACATCTTCGATTCCTTATCCCAGATTTACTAAGATCATCATTAGTCATTACATGACTAATTTTCCTAAGATCTCAAGGCGTACTAGAGACATATATCACAATCTAAAAGATAAGGATATAATGAAAAATATCTTTAATTCAGGAAGATACAAAGACAGAGTTGGAATGAAGATTCCAGACTGGATGATCTCAGACAAAATCAAGCACACAGAGCATTATCGAATGTATGCGAAGGTGTTTGGGATAGATGTTCCTCTGACTCAGTCACAGCCAACTGAGTCTACCCAAGGAACCCATAGGATACCTAGCGCCCCTAGGTCACCTAACCCTAAAGTGGATGCAGGAGAGTCAAGTGCTCTAAAATGGTCAACTATGATTCGTTTTCTTATTCCTCAAATGAGATCCACACGTCTTACTCCACCAGCTCTAGTGCCAACAGTTGATAAAGTAGATGAGATGGTTTTATAAGATACACTACAAGTAAGTCTTGCTGAGCATAAAGTTGAGAAAAGCAAGAGGCTAGAGAAAATGTGGAACTGGTGAACAAGCACTTGGCATCTGAGGAAATTGAAAAGATGGTGGACGAACCAGAAAAATGTTATTGATGATAGTCTAATCCCTAGGAATGATGATTAAAATATTCTCGGCACTAGGTTAGAGCCAGGAGTGATAAGGAAAGTCCAAAGGTGGAGATTACTAATGTTGTAATACCTATGAATGTTAATGAAGAAGAAGAGGAAATAACTGATGAGGTGTATGAATTAAAGCGAAGGGAGAAAGGGAAGATTGTAGAGGTGTCTAGGAGTACACCATCCCTCACACCAATTAGATCTCCTAGGATTCATACTGATTTCGTATCTTTGGATACTGAGAAACTCCAGGAATTAACGGAAATTGATACTACACCTACACCATCATCAAGTTCACTCAACACCAAGTTATCTACCACAAACCGACTTCTATCATTATTCAAAGGCAAACATGCTCGTTTCAAATGTTACAAGAGTTTCTTTCAGGAGTTACAGGGACGTTATGGATATTTATTTGAACATCTGAAAGCAAAGTTCTTGTCAAGGAAGTCATTTGATACTCTTGCTGATCATCTCCAAGAAGTAATGGTTGAATATCTACCCACAATGGTAGATAAGCATATCAAGGAGCAAGTAGAGAAGCAGGCTCCTGAGCAGGTTAAAGTTCATGTTCCAGTATATGTTGCAAAAGGGCTGCTTTTAGAAAGGCAACAGAATAAAGAAGAGACTGATAAGATGATTGCTAAAGCCATGTTACAGGAGCGTGGGAGATTACAGGCTAAAATTTCATCACAGATTCAACAAGCAATTGATAATCACATTCCTTCTCTGGTTGATGAGTCCGTAAGAAATTATATGTCTGGACATATTCTCCATGTTCATCCAGCTCAACCACAAACAACATCTGTTCCTGAACAACAATATCAACTGTATCTTTCAATGAAAAACAATCCTCAGTTGCAGCAACAGGACATAGCAATATGGCTGGCACTTCAGATGAAATTTGAGACACTTCAGGTACCTCAAACTACTTGTAGAACTTCTGCCGTTCGCCCAAGAGATCAGGACGACCCTCATGATGATGCTCCTCCTGAGGGGGAGAATAGTGCAAAGCGGCAGAAGACATCTGAGTACGAAGCATATGTGACTGGAGAGTCGTCTGGACAGGTTAATGAAAGTGAACAAAGTCCATCATCTTCAGGTAATCAAGAGCAAGTTGATGATTATGATTTTTGGACTGAGTCGTATGCTTCAGATGATGATGAAATACCAACGAAGCAAGTATCACAAGACATTATGGAAGAAGTGTCACTGACTATTAATGAGGCAGAGCTAAAGAAAATTGCTGATGAGATGTTGAGACAAAGATGTACTTCAGGAGATGAGCATCAATATCATATTGATCAGATGAAGAATTTCTTGAAAAGTGACATTGTTTAAGAAAGAACAAAGGAAATTCTTACATCTCTACATCCACCAAAGACCACACCTCTAGTTCAAAGCTGTTAGAGAGATCCTGAAGCTCCAGCATTGTCTCTGATAAATCAAGATCTTTTGTATTTGAAGAAAGGAAATTCAGGGCCTGAGAAGATAGTGTTGTCACTTCACAAGTTTCCTGCAATTATTTTCAATGATGTTGATATCGAAGAACGGACTTCTAGATGGGTGAATAAGTGTGTAAAGAAATTTAATCCTTATGCTCGATATGGTGTTGAACATTGGAAGAATCCTCATGCAAAGATCTTTTACATAAAGAGGCAAAAAGAGCCTGGAAAACCAAAGGAAGTTGTTTATTCGAATTCAAAGATCATTCAAGTTATCAAGACGTACTGGGAACTGGGCCATGAACACAAGTTCATCACAGAGATAGTTGCAAGAAGAGCCAATGAGTGCATAGTGTTAATTACCGAGTCTGATTACAAGAATCTCAATAAGAATGATATTGAGGATATCTACTTGCTGATCATGAATGGCAAGGTTCCTGATTATGCAGAAATAGGTATGATGTGATCTTTATTAGTTTTTATCAAAAGCTTAGTGATATGGGAGAGAGTGCATGATTTTCAACTTGGAATAGAAAGCTATCAACAGAAGGTTAATCTTACTACACCAACAATATCTTTCCTAGGAATCAAAAAGCACAAAATGTTCTCCATTATCTATGAGCCCGTGCATGGAATAATATACAAGAATAGCAAGAAAGAGAAAAGGGTGATGAGACATTTAAAGATTCATAAGTTTTGTGATGCAACACTAAACAAAGTATTAGAAGGTCTAAAGAGTTACAATAATGATGTTAAGTATAGCTATAAACAAAGAGATCTTACTGAAGATAAGGTTGAGTATTTGAAATTATTTGAAGAAGAAATTGAAGTGAGATTGAAGTATCGCAACCAGATGAGAAGATAGGCGATGTATGTAAATGGAAGACCACTTGGACCACGAAGGGAACGCCCAGAATAATCGACCCTTAGGGGGGAGATTGTTAGGTTCATGAAAAGTGTCGATTATGTGGTTTTATTATATTTAGTTATTAGTCTTTATTTTGTTAAGAATAATGTAGCTTGTAATAAGGTTTATTATGCTAAAAGTAAGAAATAGCATAATTACCAAAGTCTAGGGACTATAAGTGAAACAATAGAAAAATAAAGGAAGGGAAGCTTCCTTCCTTCTCCTATAAATACCCCTCTTAATCACCATTAGGGGGTTAAGCCTTGTAATAATCTTTTCCTTTTTCCCTCCATTTTATAATATTTGAAATTTAAATACTTGTCTTCCTCTACTATTCTCTCTAAGCTTTCATTAATGATCATGTATGATTCAAGATGAACAAGACCTAACATGTTTTGATATGATTCAAGAGCCTAAATTGTAGTTCAAAGAGTCTATTTTTCAAAAAGTCCAGCTTCGAATGATTTTGAGTTTTGGAAGTAGGTTAAATGTTGGTTACAAGAAAGGTTGTCAAAACAGTGAATACGGGTCAGAATTAGGTCATGTTTAGGAGGGTAAAACCCTAACTTAAAAGTGGAATTAAGGTTATCCAATCTACAGTGACTAGGTTCAATATGTATATAAAGAAACCATAGAAGGATAGATTCTGATTATGTGTCTAAGTATGGTAATTAGGGCCATATATTTTAGTATGCAATCAGATCCAAATTGGGACAGTTTTAAAGTTGGATTTTATTTAAGATAGTTGCACATGTAATGAGTAATTGGGAATCACAAGGTAGTTAATAAACACATAAATGAACTTAGGTGATTTTTGATATAATTTATTAAGGTCAGCAAGTAAGGTTTTTAAGTTAGTAAAGATACACTAAAATTTTGCATTTCTGAATAAATTGTAGTTAACTAGTGTACTGTATTAATGAGGTTGTTAAGGTTGGGCATGGTTTCGGGGTGACCAATGATGGTTAATCAAACCCTTATACATCCATCATATGTGTGTTACATGGACTAGAGCTTTTAGCGTGGTCGCGTGTAACCGTGTTTATTTATTTGTATAGTTGCGTGATAGGAATTGGAAGCTGCGTTTTAAGCATTCAGGTGAGTTACATAGTCTCACTTTTTATTGTATTTTAAACTTGGGATGGAAATGATGCAAGTGTTGAAAAGAGTTCTAAATTCCTGTGATTATGTGTTTGTGTAAATGCATGGACTATTATGTGACTGATATGCGTTATGTGCTACATGTTATGTGATGTGATATTGGTGTGTGGACTAAGTCAGGAGGGTTACTTACGGGTATCCATGGCCTGTTTAGTGGAAGGTACTGTGACCTAGATAGGAGGGTTACTTGCTGGTATCCATGGCCTAGGATAGAGGGAAACCACAAGGACTTTGGTATGATCCAAGAGCGATTTAGGTCATCTGCTTGGTGTCTAAGGGATCGGATGAGTACGCCTACTCAGTATTGGTTATGAGGGATAGGATGGGTACTCCTACCTAGTATATGATTTGTTAGTTTGATATGTTTGGATTGGATTGCATGTTAGCTTGTATGTTAGTTAGCATAATTTTCATGCAAAATGTATTGTTTTTATAATCACAAAAATTAGATAAATCGTTTTGGGAAATTGATTGGATACGTGTGTCTAAAAACCTATGTTTCTCACCAATCATCGTGTTGACGTATAAGCATCATTTTTAGGTAGTCAGCAGGATGAGGTTAAAGTTAGGAAAAGTAGCTAGATGGACCGTAGGCAGCTGGCGAAGTTTAGTTATCTAGATTTCGTTTATTTGTTTTGATTTGGATGTTAAATGTTTTTTGTCTTTGTGCGGTTAGAAAGTTTGGATGTTGCATGTCATAACATTGACGTGAATTCCTTCATTTCAATGTTAGACGCCTTTTGGATCTTGATGATGTGTTTGGGTATTTTCATGACACTACGTGTCTACACCTTGTATTATTTGCATGATTTAGTTTCTCTTTATAGACGCCAATGTGTTGTGATGATTCCCTCTCTCGTCGCGCCTCGCGTATCTGACTTAGCGGGGTGTGACAGATTGGTATCAGAGCCAATGATTATAGAAAAGTAGGTGGTTGAGCCTAGACTATAACCTATGGGTCCTTCATGTAGATGCATTTAGGGCTTAAGTGTTTAATGCTATAACTGCTATACTCCCCCTTAATTTTTGCATAGCTTATATATCTCATATTTTGCTAAGTTGTCATTTTAGTTATTTTGCCTACCATTATCTGATATGATATGTATTACTTTCTTAGTATTTTAGCTATTTTTCCCCCCACCCGTAAGAAGTCTCGCTGGGGAACCATTTTCCCAATTGGACTTAAGCGTTATAAGGAGCCTCTTGTGGAACCAAAAGAGATAGGATAGTTGATCGTTTGTTGGATGCGCGTAATAGGGCTGGACCGGCGGGGTAGGGTGATTCTTGCAGAGGCGAAGTCAAACCCAAGCAAGGCCTAGCATAAGTTTATCCCGTCCTTTACCTCGTCATGTTGTTATTGATTATTTCTTTTGGATATTTCGTATTTTGGGAATTGTTGCGAGACTTTCATTCCTTTATGTCGTTTCGATTTTATTTTGACATAAGTAAGTAGTTATTTGATGGAGCATCCTTTATGTGTTAAGTTGGAATGTGTTAAGTTGGAGTGGTTTAAGATGTGCAATGTGGTATACGTGCTTATATGTGGATTATGATTGAAATGGGTAGTCTTGGAAGTAAGTACACGTGTGAAAGGAGGCACTTATAATTATGGTGTCCAACATAATTATAAAGGCATCATACACGTAGACTTGTGACCATGATTGCATTTATTTATGTTTGGTTGTAAGGTGGTAGTGTAATATGTTTTTTTGTATGTGTATTCATGATAAGGACGGTGGTATTGGTAGAGAATTATTCTCTTACCCTAATTGGAGGATATGTTAAATTGAGTTGTATAGATAGTAAGTTTCTCTTCTATCTATTATTTACGGATACCTAGAATGATTATTATTATTATTATTGTGGTTGCTTGTTGCTCGATTGTTTGTTCGGATATGCTCTTTCGGATATATGCGTGTTTCGTTAGTTCTTTCGTCGCATTGATTATCAAAGGTTTATTTTAAGCACTAATTGTTCCTAACATATTAGTGTGGATCATTACTCCCTTCTTTGTATATCCCTTGGTTTTCGTAACCCATTGGCGACGTGTTAGTATCGATGCTTTTAGGTTTGTTTTGTTGATCATTATTTTGGATAAGACCTTACGTTTTCTTTTGGGTACGTAACGTCTTGCATGAGTTTTCATGTACGAGTTTGTTTGATTTTATTTTGAGTATATGGTCCTGGTATTTTCTTTCGTTTTCAAACAATAGAATTGTGTTAGGGTCTGTACGGTGTTTTATGATCCTTTTTGGTATTATGGTGTCCTTTGTTTGAGTAACATATTTTATCATTGATGTCTAATTATAAAAACCCTTTGGAAGTATTATGTTGGTGTTTGGAGAAAATTGTGTATAAAATGATCTTTGTAAATAGATTGTATTTTATTATAAAAAGCAGGTTTTAAGTGATTCATAGTGGTAAGGTACGATACACCATTAGATAACCATCTCTAGATTTTTATGACAACCAGAATTAATTTTATAAAGATTACATTTAAGACAATTTTATTTATTCCTTAAAATGATTTTTTATACTTAAAGTGACTTTCTTTATTTTAAATTGATTTTTATTAAAACATTATTTAATTTGGTCTTTTGAGTAAAGTCGATAATTGGTATAAGAATTTACGTCTTTAGTATTGATTTTTTTATGTGTTCTTTTGTCGTGGTACGCCTGTTGATTTTATTTCGTGTGCGCTTTCACTCGGTGCATATACGTACCTTTTCTTCAAAGGATTCTAGTCATTTTAATCCATGTATATTTTCATAATGTGGAATCTCCTATATGCATCTAGCCTTTGACTCGATATTCGTTATTGTTATCCTATTCATTGTTCGTAACCCTTGGAGTTCATTGGAAACGTTAGTCGTGGAGCTTTTGATGTATTATGAGAAAGACTAGTTGTCCAAGAGGAAGTTTTGGGATGTATGTCATCGAGAAGTGTGTGGTTAGCATACCGTTGGAAGGTGATGAGAATACTCGGGATCATGCTGAACGTACTCAAGGAGGCTCGAAAACCTTAATGAACACAAATGAGATGAACCGAAATTTGAGTGATATTTCCATCGTACTAGATTTTATTTGATGTGTTTCCAGAAGAATTTGTCCGATGACCACCAAGACGACAAGTTTGAAGTTCCGCATAGATTTGGTTCATGGAGCGACGCTAGTCGCGAAGTCTCCATATCATCTAGCACCTTTATAAATGCAAGAATTGTCTGAACAACTTCGAGAGTTGCAAGACAAGGGTTTCATACGACCTAGTCATTTTCTGTGAGGAGCACCTGTGTTATTCATGAAGAAGAAGGATGGTTTTTTTGCATGTGTATTGATCATAGGGAGTTGAACAAATTAACTGTAAAAAACCGTTATCCACTCCCTAGGATTGATGACTTGTTTGATTAGTTACGAGGTGATCGTGTCCTTCTTAAAGATAGATTTTCGGTCATGTTATCATCAGCTACGAGTGCAAAAACAAATGAGCATGCCATTACAAAGACCGCAATCGAACGAGAATACAAACATTATGAGTCTACAGTTTATCCTTTTGGTTAACCAATGCACCAGCGGGTTTTTCATGACTTAATGAACCGTGTTTGCCAACCGACCTTAGGTAGGAAATGTCATCATATTCACTGATGACATTCTGGCATACTCAAAGTCGAAGGAGGAACATGAAGTTCATTTGAAGTTAGTGTTGGAGTCACTGAGGAAGGAGAAGTTGTATGCTAAGTTTTCTAAGTGTGAGTTTTGGTTAGAAGAAGTGCATTTTCTTAGTCACGTGGTCAACCATAACGTATTCACGTGGACCCAAGTAAGAGTGAGGCAGTGAGGAATTGGATGATTATTCTTAGGATTGGTAGGTTACTACCGATGTTCATCGCGAATTTTTTTTAAGATTGTTGAACCCCCTTATTCCCTAACTGAGAGGAATCAGATGAATGAGTGGAGCGTAGAACAAAAAGAGGCTTTTTAGACTTTAAAGAATGATTTGTGTGATACTCCGATAAAGCGAATGTAGTAGGTGATGCGTTGAGTAGAAAAGAGAGAGTGAAATCAAGACGAGTAAGAGGAATGATACTGGCAGCCCAAAGTGAGGCGTTCAAGCAAGAGAACGTACTTGCAAAAAGGCTACGTGGTTTAGATCAACAGATGGAAAGAAAAGGAGACGAGAGTTTGTACTTTATGAAATGAATTTGGGTTCTATTGGTAGGAAGTGTAATGGATGAGGCCCATGCATCAAAATACTTGGTACATCCGGGAGCGGATAAGACATACTATAACCTTAGAGACATGTATTGGTAGCCACGTGTAAAAAAGGATATAGCTACCTATGTTAGCAATTGTCAGATTTGTTTAAGAGGAGAAGGTTGCAATGTCAAAGACTTTTGGCTTGCTGCAACAGCCTGAGATACTTGAGTGAAAATGAGATAAAATCACCATGGATTTTATCACTAAATTTCCAAGGTCAAAGTAGCGAGTATGATGTGATTTGGGTGATGGTCGATGGACTGACCAAGTTAGCTCATTTTCTAGCTATACAAGAAGATTTCAAGATGTGAAGTTGGCAAGGATTTATATTAATGAGATAATAGCAAGGAATGTAATTCTGGTGATGATCAACTCAGATTGAGATGGATAATTTACCTCGTGGTTTTGGCAGACGCTGCAGAAAGTGTTAGAGACGCGATTGGATTTGAGTACTGCTTAGCATCCTCAAGCGGATAGACAAAGTGAACATAGGATTCAGACTTTGGAAGATATAATGAGGGCATGTGTTATTGATTTTGGTGGTAGTTATCATTGGAGCATTCGGTGTGCTCCGTTTAAAGCTTTGTATGGAAGGAAATGTAGGTTGCTTGTTCTATGGGCAAAGATTAGAGAGAGTGGTTTGACTGGACTTGAGTTAGTACAAGAAATGACTGATAAGGTAGTGTTGGTAAAGGAATATCCCAAAGCGACGAGAGATTGTCAAAAGAGCTATGTTGATTATAGGTGTAAGCCGTTAGAGTTTGAGGTGGGATATCGTGTATTGTTAAAGGTGACGCCTTGGAAGGGCGTAGTTTGTTTTAGAAAGAAGGGTAAGATTGCACCGAGATATGTAGGACCGTTTAAGATCCTTGAAAGGATTTGTCTTGTAGCTTATAGGTTGAGGTTACCTGAGGAGTTGAATAGCATGCATGACACCTTTCGTGTGTCAAATCTAAAGAAGTGTCTAGCGGACGCTAATTTGCATGTGTTATTGGATGAGATCAAGGTCGACAAGACACTTTGTTTTGTTGAGGAACCTGTAGAGATTATGGATCGAGAAATTAAGAAGTTAAAACGTAGGAAAATAGCGCTTGTGAAAGTTAGATGGAATTTGAAACGTGGTCCTGAGTTTATCTGGGAACACGAAGACCAGATGAGGATTAAGTATCCACAGTTGTTCATGGACCGAGTTGTTGAGCCTGCTAGTTAAATCTCGGGACGATATTTCCTCAAGGAAGGGATACTGTGACATCCATGATTTAATTAGGTTAGTGATACCTTTAGAAATGGCTAACAGTTCCTTTTGTACGATTTCTTTTGTGCTATGTGTTATATATGTGTGCTAAGTGGTTTAAATAGGTGCATGATATCATTTTGAGGTGTGTGATCATCTCATTTTGAGTGTGTTTATGTTTGGTGATGAGTATTCCATTTGTTCACATGTAGTGCAGATGAAAAAGAATTGCGTATTGCAGGCAATGCTACGTTAATAGTTGGATGATTTTGTGTTAAGCGTTTATGGGAAATGTGTCATTTTGAAAATGAGTTAAGTGAGTGAAATATGAAAGTTTGTAGCAAACTTTCCAAAAATAGAAAGTGAAATGTGAAATGAAAAGTTATTTTTAGAAAGTTTAGTAAGTAGCTTTTTTGTAAAAAGGTTTACCCAAATTAGCGTAGATTTTTGTAGAAATTTAAGGTAATGTAAATTATAATGTAAATAATAATTTAATAAAAAAATAAAAATAAATATATGTATGTATATATAAAATCGGCCCAAGTAAGGAAAAAGAAAAGAAAAAGGATTTTGGGCCTTATCTAGAGGAGTTTTAGTAGGATTAGGAAGCTAGTTAATTAGATAGGTTATCCCTTAGCCTATATATCAAAAACCACGAATCATTCAGCCCCAAAACCCTAGGTCTCGACTTCTCCCTCCCTAAGAACAAGGAACCAAGAATTTTGATCAAGAAGTAACCAAGAATCGGTGTTAGGATCAAGAAATCAAGAGGTAAGTATGCTTAACTTAGTTAGAATTATGCAATCATGCAATCATGTAACAAGACTTATGATGGATCTAGGGTTTACATAAAATACAGATTATATATGAGCTTTAATGATGGAATGATAATTAGGGTTAGTTTAGGGTTATGATCATGCATGTTGCATGTTAGGGTTTGCGTTAGATCTTGATTTAGGGTTTTGCAGAATTAGGTATGTGTTAAACTGATGATATCTAGATGTTAGAAATGTGTTTTGATATGATTCAAGAGTCTAAATTGTAGTTCAAAGAGTCTATTTTTCAAAAAAGCTGGCCTCGAATAATTTTGAGTTCTGAAAGTTGGTTAAATGTTGGTTACAAGAAAAGTTGTCAAAACAGTGAATACGGGTCAGAATTAGGTCATGTTTGGGAGGGTAAAACCCTAACTTAAAAGTGGAATTAAGGTTAGCCAATCTACAGTGACTAGGTTCAATATGTATATAAAGAAACCCTAGAAGGATAGCTTCTGATTGTGTGTCTAAGTATGGTAATTAGGGCCATACATTTTAGTGTGCAATCAGATCCGAATTGGGACAGTTTTGAAGTTGGATTTTATTTGGGGTAGTTGCACATGTAATGAGCATTTGGGAATCACAAGGTAGTTAGTAAACTCATAAATGAACTTAGGTGATTTTTGGTATAATTTATGAAGGTCAGCAAGTAAGGTTTTTAAGTTAGTAAAGATACACTAAAATTCTGCATTTCTAAATAAATTGTAGTTAACTAGTGTAATGTGTTAATGAGGTGGTTAAGGTTGGGCATGGTGTCGGGGTGACCCATGATGGTTAATCAAACCCTTAGACATCCATCATATGTGTGTTACATGGACTAGAGCTTTTAGCTTGGTCGCATGTAACCGTGTTTATTTGTTTGTATAGTTGCGTGATAGGAATTAGAAGCTGCGTTTTGAGCATTTAGGTGAGTTACATAGTCTCACTTCTTATTGCGTTTTAAACTTGGAATGGAAATGATACAAGTGTTGAAATAAGTTTTAAATTTCTGTGATTATGTGTTAGTTTAAAGGCATGGACTATTATGTGACTGATATGGGTTATGTGCTACATGTTATGTGATGTGATATTAATGTGTGAACTAAGTCAGGAGGGTTACTTGTGGGTATCCATGGCCTGTTTAATGGAAGGTATTATGGCCTAGTCAGGAGGGTTACCTGCGGGTATCCATAGCCTGAGCTAGAGGGAAAATGATTTTATATGATCCAAGAGCGATTTAGGTTGTCTGCTTAGTGTTTGAGGATCGGATGAGTACGCCTACTCAGTGTTGGTTATGAGGGATCGGATGGGTACGCCTACCTAGAATATGATTTGTTGGTTTGATATAATTGGATTGAATTGCATGTTAGCTTGTATGTTAGTTAGCATAATTGTCATGCAAAATGTATTGTTTTATAATCACATAAATTAGATAAATCATTTTGGGAAATGGATTGAATATGCGTGTCTGAAAACCTATGTTTCTCACCGACCATTGTGTTGACGTAAAAGCATCATTTTCAGGTATTCATCAGGATGAGGTTAAAGTTAGGAAAAGTGGCTAGATGGACCGTAGGCTGCTGGCGAAGTTTAGTTATCTAGATTTCATTATTTGTTTTTGACGATGAATGTTATTTGTTTGGCTTTGTTATGATGTGTAAATGTTTGCATGTCATGACGTTACCATGAACTGCCTTCCTTTCAATGTCAGACGCCTTTTGGATTTTGTTGATGTGTTTGGGTATTTTCAAGACACTGCATGTCTATACCTTGTATTTTATGCATGTTTTAGTTTCTCTATATAGACGCCAATGTGTTGTGATGATTCCCTTTCTCGTCACGCCTCGCGTTTCCGCCTTGGCGGGGTGTGACAGTTGTCCCCTTATAAACTACTGATATGTGTGAAAACATATATCTGTTTTATATCAAAAATGACCCATAAAAGACAAAATTATGCATAAAATGCTTGTATAACAAGGCTCACTCACAGAGGAATCATCTAGGAGTAGTTTATAGACTAGCTTATTAAATTTAGCTTTTGTAATTTTCATTTAAACTGTTTTTAGCTTATTGTTAACTAAATGTAATTTTCATTTTCAGTAATGTAATCAGCTGTTTTCATTAATAGAATTCAAGTTTCTTATTATGCTCTTAATTTTCTCAAGTTTACTTTTATACAAATACTTTGTTTAATAAGCTGATGCTACTCAAAAGCTCGTCACAAGCTCTTATAAGCTCTCTAAGTCTCTAAGCTCAGATTGAGCTCAAATAAGCTATCTAATCTACTTAAATCAATAAAAACAGTCACAACCTATGCTTAATTTGGATCTGAGTTGCTTGGATGATAAGCTTACCAAGGAAGAGCTTATAGGACTTAACTAGCTTGTCATCTAGACAAGCTAGAGCTTGTAGAGTAGCTCCTTGAGCATTGATAAGCTTTTGTTTAGCTAAGGCCTTTGTAAGTTTTCCTTATCCTTTCTGTCTTTAAATTCCTAGTCTAGATTTGCTTATTCTGCTTATCTTCTAGCTTATTTGTGCTTAATTTTGTCTCATTGTGCTTATTGATCATGTTTTATCATCTGTTTTTAGCTTTAGTAGAGTAGATCTTAATTTTCTGCATTTTGTCTTTAAAATCATTAAAAATCAAAAATAAGTAGCATAGATTATAGCTTTTAGATTCTGGCTTAATTGATTGTTATTAAAAGTTCATATTAGTTGTTATAAGTTGTGCATTATCTGGTCTTAAAGTTTTATCAAGTAGATTTTAATTTCTCAAGCTTTAATGGATTTTTATATAGCTAAAGGGGTGTTTGGCATAACAGTTTAAGCCAAGGTAAAACTGTTTGTGGCCATTTGGTTTGTGTTATCTGTTTTTTTTACTTAATCCAAGTTTGTTAGGATAGTTTTAATAAGTTAGATTAGTTTTAAATTAGTTTTCACAAGTTAGATTTCTAATAAGCTCAAATCAGTTAAGGATCTTTGTGATTTTAAGCTTAAATCCAATCCAGTAAGTGATAATGCTTAATCTGTTCTTAGTTGGTATTTTTAAGAGTATATTAACAAGTTACTAGGTCTGCACTTAAATGGTTTAAAATTTTGGTCATATACTTGCATACTGCACCAGGGTAGACAAAAGGAAAAAGTGTTGTTTTCATGATCAATAATCAGAGGGTAGATCTAGTAGTTAGGATTAGATTTTTGTGTTTACATATAGGTTTAGGCTCATAGTTTAAAGATTTCAATTTGCTTTTTAAAGTTAAGTCCAATAGCTTATCTGTTTTAGCCTTTAAAATCAGCAATTTGTCTTTTTCATTTCAAAAACCAAATTCAGCAAATGCTGTCTTTTCTGTCTGTTTTCATCAAAGCTTTTTTCTATAAGCTCTTGTTTGCAAAAGTTCTTTCAAAAAGCAATTTTCATATTAGTCTTTGAGTCAAAGTTGTAGAAAAAAAACAGTTTCTCTCTTTAAAGAGCTTATTTGCTAGCTTAATATAAAGCTCAAAAGTCTGTCTAAGGTCTGTTTGGTTTCAAAGTTTTCATAAGAGCTTATTGTGATTTTCAGCTTATTGTTTTGATTCTATGCTTGTTTCTAAGTTAGGTTAGCTTATTAGGTTAGGTTTAGTGTAAGAGTAGCTTATTAAGTCTTAGGTTTAGCTTATTTCATGATTTCAAGTTCTTAAGTTCTATATAAAAGCTAAAAAAGAAAGTTTTACATTTTTCTGTCTTTTAAGCTGTTTTACAGCTTATTTAGGGCTTTTCAAAAATAGTTTCTTTTATTAAAAATGATTATTTTTAGCTTTTATAAAACTTTGTTTTTATAAGTTTTCAAAAAAAAAAAGGGGAAGATGGGAATCGGGGGTGAGCAAGGCTCGAACCCCCGACCTCAACATCCTCAACCCTTATAAACACACAACACCACACACTCACTACCATCGTGCCCTGGGGTCTTTTTCGTTATAGGTTTACAAAGTTTAATATTTGTACACGTTTTCCCCCTTTTAGCACAATAAGTTGTTTAAGCTTTTTACACAGCTTATTCGATAAGCTGTGTAATCAAGCTTATTTTTCCTAGGTTCTTATTAGTTCAAGCTATTTTCTGTAATTTTTTCAGAATTTTTATAATTGGTTTAGTATTTTTAAACATTTATTTTTATTAAAAACTTTAAAAAATCATAAAAAATAGAAAAATAATCAAAAAAATATAATTCTTTTTTAGAAAATTTTCTTTTATCGTAAAGTTTCTAGGAAAATTAGTTTTGCTTTCGTAGGGTTAAAATTGCAAAATTTCAATTTTTAAAGAACGGGATTCGTTTCCGTTCTCGTTTTTCGTGTTTTTAAGCTCATTTCAATTCCGTTTTTGTTCTAGTTTTCTTTAAACTTACTTTTTAGTCAATTAGAGTCTATTTAAAAAGAAAAATTCATTTTAGGTTTAAATTTGGAAATTTAGGGTTTTTAATTACCATTTAGGGTTCCCGTTTTGCGTTTTTAGTTAAAGTTTAAACTCCCGTTATTAAAGTTAGGTTTAATTGTCCTTTAATTTGTTCAATTTTAGGATTTTAGGAAACAAATCATCTTTGAACCAATTCAAATCATTGTCCGAACAACAAACGTGGTCTCAATTTCATAAATCGTTGGGGAATAACGACCCGGGAATCATACTTCCCGGTTAATATACGTATTATTATATATAATTGTGAAGATTTTCCTTACTACCTTTGTCCTCAAGGGTAGTTTGGTAATTTTCTTTCATAGTATATTTTATTTTTACGTGTGTTGATTTTAACACATCAACTACCTTGTTTTCTTATCTTGTGAATTATTTTTCTCACACTGTAAACCAGTTTGGCACTACTTTATACATAACACTATTTTGACGAAAATGACCATCGCTTCGTTAGACCTCAAATATACATAGCCAGATCACCTATGTACAATTCAGAAAGGACCATGCCATGCTGAGAGTAGTCACCATAAAACTTTTGTTAAAAACCAATCTTCTATTTATATCAAGTTTTGTATGCGTATTCATAAAATGTATTTATCACGAGGAACCAAACTACTAATCATAATAACTAAGTAAACTCTTACACCATCTTACTATAAATCCAACATCATCTCATACCAAATCTTAAGCCAAAGAGTCGAAGACGCATCGTTAGCCACATAGGACAATCCGCCGACAAGTTTAACCAATTGAAACCCACACCTCTTCACCAACATCATTCCGGAAGGCAACTCAAACGGAATTTTGGGATGAAATTCTTTTAACACAAGGAGACTATAACAATCCGCATTTTCACGTCATTTTATGACTCAAGACTTGTCATTATTTATTTTTAGGGTTTTACGCGTTTGCTTTTAATTTTCATCGTTTAGTTAAATCGCGTAAACTAAAAATCAACGTTCAACGTAAACGGACATCAAACAAGTAAAAATTTACGTCAAGCAAGTGTTATATAATTCTTACAAGGATAATTTATAAATTTTCATAAATTTTTTTATTGGTTACGTAAAACATCTACGTTTCGCAATAAAATACATTTAGGCATACACGGAAGCACCTATACCTATCTATACTCAAACAAATACCCACTATTATACCCAATACCCAAAATTAAATCATTTTTCACTTGTTATAATCCTATGGCCGGTTCTAAAGTATTAACACATAAATAAATCCTTAAATCCTACTAGTGTCACCTCACTTTAGTTACAAACTACCAAGAGTACAACCTTAAAACTGGTTTCCATAAATTGGCACATCATGGTACCCTCCCTTGATCCTTGGCCGTTCCCTCCTCCTAGGGAAGAGGAGAACACCTAACAACTTGTACTCAAACCACCCTTGGTTCATGGTTTTGTTTAAGGTAGTTTTCCACATTACATTTGAATATATAAGGAAAGTCCTAGGGATTTTTATACACACTTCTCACTCCCATTTGCAAGTAAACTTCTATTTTCTCTCTTGTTTACTCTACAGAACCCATGGCTCAAAATAGTTTTCTAGGGTTTTTATAACTTTGATTCTAACAAGATTATAAGTATACTAGTGTTTTCAGGTATAATATCTAAGGTATATCAAGGTGGTTTGGAAGCTTAGGTGTTGATTGTAAAAGGGTTTATTCAGGCAAGATGATTAGGGTTTTTATAAGAAGTTAGGGTTTTCTTGGATGTATTTAAGGTTAAATACTTGGGTTAATTTGTGTATCATCTTCATACATCTTCATTAAGTTCTAAACATAAACCCTAATCGTTTTATTCATTTATTCTCATGCATATATATTTTTTATATTGCTAATCACCATCTAGGGTTTATTTTATGAATTTTTAAAGAATAATGAGCATGATCATGGATTCGAATTTATATATTTATATGGTAAAATAATGTTTAAAATGCAAGAACATATATTATACAAGTGTTGATTAAATTATAAAGTCACTTGATAAATTAATTGGTAAATAGTTCTATTTATTCCGGTTTTAATTAAATCTAATTGTGTGAGAATATTTTATTTGGCACCTTGGCAAGAATGATGATACCTAAAATATAAGGACATAAAAGTAATACATAAGATGTATTATTAATTAAATTCTAGAGGACTTATAATATTTAATTATGTTTAAGTTTATAAGAATAGACATATATATATATATATATATATAATATAAATATATATATATATATATATATAAATATAATATATATAAATAGTATATATAACATACATGTGTGTGTGGTGTGTGTATATATATATGTTATTATGATATATATTATATATAATATATATATATATATAAAATATAATATATATAATAAAGCGACATAAAGTAAACATAAGATGTATTAATAAAATTAAATTAGAGACTTTTAAAAATTTAATTATGTTTCAAAGTTTATTAGACAATAGACATATATAATATATAATAAAGATCATAAATATATATACATTTATATATAACTATTCATATGTGTGTATAAAATAATTATATATATATATATATAACTATAAATATTAATATTATTGTCAATATATATATGTTATATATATATATAAAATATAGTATCTGTATTAATATATAATATGTACATAGTCAAAAGGTATATATATAATATATATTACATGTAATAAGTTTAGACTACAATATACTTCATACATTCAAATATATATAATAATATTTATAATAATTTTATATAATATATAGTTCGTTATAAATTCAAAAACAAATATCATACTTAATCTGTCAAAAGTAACTTGGGATCGTAGAGAAAAACCTAATCCTTCTGGCTTGATCTTACGTGGAACAACCCCCACCCCCAAAAAACCAACACCCCTCAAACAAAGATGCACACTATGAGAAATACTAAACAAAAGATTCCAGCAGTAACCACACTTGTTGCTCCAACACTCTTCCTCAGAAAACAAAAAAGGTCAGCATCACACTGTTTAGTTTTCTAGTGCGATCTTTTGGTTTTCTAGGTTTTACCCATATCCTCCCTTCCTACAAGCACCAAAATATGGTACTTTCCTCTCTAGAACCACAATCCCATAATGTAGATAGTAATATTATTAAACTAAATATATATATATTACAACTCCATTAAATACCAACAGCTCTCCACCGCACCCAACCGCCGACCACACCACTCCTCCTCCCCTGATCCCAACACCCAATAACCAATACAACCTACCTCAATCCAACAGAAGCACCAATCACTCATTACTCCACTCCACCAACCCCACCCCACACCTACAACACTACAACTAACACCACCTCATCCGCACATCAATCCCTCATTAAAAAAAAAATTAACCACAAACCATTAAGAATCAAAACCCTCCAAACCCAAGTACCACACCACACACCATTTGTGACTCAAAAAATATTATAAATTCTAGAATTATTTTAAACTAAAAGTATAACATCTAAATAAGGATATGCCAAGTATAAGAAAAACCAAAATAATTAATATATAAAACTAAGAAGTTAATATTTTAAAAAGACTTACGATAATTAAAATAATAAAAAAGTGTTTTTTTCCAATAAAAGTAGTTATTATAAAAATTGGCAAATTGCTTCATATACTGATAAAAACTATATGGTGATCTATATATTTGAATGGATGAATAGTCTATCATCAAACCCTAGATCTTTACTTTCGCGAGGATCGCCCAAACTAATCCATACAAGCATCTAAAGGCCTTCAAAAAACAAAGAGCTATAAACGAAGGAGATAAACAGAATTTTTGATAAGTATTTAATCAAGTTAATCAGAAAAATGATATTTTATAAATTAGCTAATTTGAATTAAACACAAACTTTATTCTATACTTTTTATACTTATATTTTTTTTTATTACTTTCTCTTACTGTTTGACGACCCGTTGGGACAGATTTTTTATTTTTTTTTTTTTTTCTTTTATTTTTTTTTTTTTTTTTTATTTTTTTTTTTTTTTTTTTTTTATTTATTTTTATTTCTATTTTTTTATTACAAACATCCTGTGCAGTATTCTATTATTTAATATTTTTATCATCCGTCATGATTCCATCACATATAAAAGAAACACATAGCGAAACAGGAGTTAAACCGACAAGTTAAATGCAGTTTTAAAAAAAAAGATTTCGGATAAAATACACATTACAAAAACCTAATTTTAATCCATAATTGGTTTTTTGGAGAAACAATTTTCCTTTTCTACACTTTTTTATAAAAAAATAGCACAACCAAGCTGTTAACTATTTAAAATATATTTAACAACCCTAGTTCGTTTTCCCCCTTCCCTTTATTCCCTCATCGAGGCCCGTTTACCACACTATAAAAAACCAACATTACGAGAAATATAATTAGATAGCTATATATCACTCTATAAAATCAATATTTATAATATCGTTTTTAAACTTATAAATATTATATTTTATAATAAAACTAATAAAACTATCAAACTATTATATACGTTATATAAATACTTAGAAAATATTAAATTTTATGTATTATTCAACAAATAATTTTAAAATTGTTGGACCATAGTTAAATATTTTCTCTTTTCTTTTACGAACATGCAAAACCCTTTGGAACATATTACACTTAACAAAACAAGTGTAGACCTTAAATATTGTTTCTTTCAACAACATTTACAAATTTAAAAAACTAATATGTGGTTATATAAGTCCTACCACTCGCATGAAAATATTATATTTTGTATTTCTAATTAAATGACATTATATAACATATAAGCTTACAATATGACGACCTTTTAATTAATTACGTGTTGCATTCTAGTTCTAGATGGTTCTGCGTGAACGATTACTTCTGTGAATTTTCGCCGCATAATCTCCTCTACTTTCACTAAGATGGTCGAACTTTATAGCCCCTTCGGTCACGTTGTTTTACTCATTCACTTTACAAATTCTCGGGGAAGAATACACTGCTCTCTTACAACTTCTATTTTACTATTCCCATTTACAATCTCTTTTACTTACTCTTTGAACAGTCTAAATGAATAGATCTTCATCCTATGAAGGATGATATGCCAAGATGTATAAATATCAACTGAGACTATATAGAAACACTGATTAATGATACAATATGTTGATGCGGAATCTCAACACAAGTACTATAATAACAATGGTAAAACTAAATAAACAAACTTCTCTTAATCTGCTTGACTATATCAGATGACACTGAACTATTTGAGATATGATATTGCTAAGAGATATCTTGAGGACCTTCTCTCAACTGCCTAAGGGGATCTCACTCATTATATAAACTAAGGATAAACCCTAACAAAACAGGCTTACAAAACGCATACTTATCTTTTCCTAAGATATCCTCATACACATCTCTAAACTGTACTAAACTATTTTCTAACTACCGATACTAACTAAGTTCAAGAGTACTTCTACATTTTGTATTGTCAGTACTGACCTACATAACTATTGTTCTAACTATTTGAACTGTCGGTACTAAAACTTCTAAAACATAAACCCTAACATCCCTCCTTAAACAGAATGTTTGAACCATTTTAGCTTCATGTTTCTTCAAATTCTATCTTCTTCTTTAAACCCTTAGAGGATGTATCCAAACACTCTTATCATTTTCTTGATCTTTAAACTCAATCCTTCTGCAATGCACAACGTTTGTCCTTCTCAGCAACTCAAGCAACCTCTTTTCAGCACAATATAATGAATAGTAATTACTGCAATGAAATATTAAAATACAACAAATATCAAACCAATACATGAAACAAAATGATCCTGGCTGTGCAACAAAAAAAAATATACAAAATACACAAAGAATTTTATTAACAAATCAATAAAATAGTTAACCTAAGACACAACAAAATAGACAAATCCACTACAACCAAACAAGCCTTAGGTGACCACTTCCCAATCAAATACAAGAAAAAATTCCAATAACAAATAAGATGCCAACTAAAGACTGTTGTGCTATATGTAGTTTTTGGCAAACTACCATCATTAACTGATTTGATGTTCCCATTACAGTAGCTGTTGAACTTGTTTAACTTCATGTTTCTTCAACTTCTTTAATCACATAGAGGATGTATCCAAACACTCATACCATTTCTTGAATTTGTAAACTCTATCTTTCTTCAGCAGCAACTTTGTCTTTTCAGCAACATCTTTTCAGCAACATCTTTTTAGCAACATCTTTTCAGTAACATCTTTTCGGCAACAATCCAACTAAGTTGGCTTTGTAGTTTTTGGCAAACTACCAGCCATCAACGGATTTGATTAGTCTTTACCATGAACTGTTTGATCATGGACTAGCCAACTCTTCACCACAGAAGCAAGGTGAATTGAGAACCTTAAAATTTTTGGTAAATTATCAACCATAAACGGATTTGAGAAGTCTTTACCATAAGCCGTTTGCTTATGGACTAGCCAGTTCTTATGCCTGTTAAGCATGGTGAACTGATGACCATTTGTTGTGTGGTGGTTAGCCAACACTCAAACCCTTCTCAATCCCATCAATCTTACTCTTCAGATTCTAACTCTGTAAGTATCTTCTTGACAAATTTAATCAACTCCAATGCCATAGTACTCTCTTCTTCAGACTCTAATTTCAATTTCAGCATCTGCTTCAGTACTTCCTTTCTCAAAGGATACTTCTTCTCTACCAGCATATGGATGACTAAACCTGTGTCAGTCACTAAAACATGTACTCCTGAAGAACCATGCAACTTCCAACTCACAATCTTCCAATCTTGCTGTGCATTCCAAAACTCATTTTCATCATCTGGATTGAACATTACCATCAAATCTCCCCAAAGTACTTTGTCAAAACCTTCAGGCATCTCATCTTGGTATTTTTCCATTACCAGTTGATACACAGCATTCAGATCTTCTCTATCAAATATGGACAATACTGTCATCAAAGTACTAAAGTATCTCTTCTGTCCATTACTCCTAATCACCACATTTAAATTAATCTCCTCAAGGTGTTCAGCTTGATCAGTTTGTGGTTTAGCTCCAAGACACTCTGTCTTCCATTCTTTGATTGGATATTTTCTGTCAAGAATTTCATAGTCCACTTCTTTTTCTTCATCTTGAGCTATAGTTAAATACAATCTCAGTTCATCATTCTCTTTGTCACTATCATCTTCAGAAGTGTTTTGAATATATCTTCTTTTCCTTGACTTCATCTTTTTCCTAGTACCAAGTTTTCTTTTTCTAGTACTCTCTTCATCTTTATCTTCCTCCTGAACTTCTTCTTTGCTTTCTTCCTTGATCACTTCACTTTTAGATAAATCAACTCCTTTCTCATTCATCTTCTTGATCAACCTTTCATCTTCAGCAGACCCAATAGAGATGAAATCTTCATCAGACCTCTTAATCTTTTCATACAAAGCTTGTACTTCCTCAAACTTCTTGATTTTCAATTCAGCATGTTTGTAGTTTCCCACATGCTTCAAGTAGGTCATCATTTGATTTCTGAGTTGATTCTTGGTTGGTGGTTTATTCCTTATAGCTTCTGATCTTTGTTGAGCAAGGAAGATAGCTTTATGATCCTCTGTTGAGCAAGGAATTTTCTTTGAGCAGCGGGGTAATTGTGCTAATGAAGGACAGCTTTGCTCTTTCTTTTTTGTTAAATTGCTCTCTTTCTTGTTCTTAAAGCTTCTCAGCAAGAAGTCTATCTGCCTCAATCCTTGCCTTTATATCATCAAAGTTTCTTATAAGAGCTTCATTGGCAACTTTTTCTTCTGCTATACTGTTTCTTTCCTCTTCAGCTTCCCACTCTTCTTGTATTTTCATGCAATCTTTTTATCAATTTCAGCAGTTTAAACTTTTTCTCAGCTTCAGGAATACCATCAGATTCACTTTCAGATTCATCCTCCTCTTCAATTTTTTCTTTCCTTTGTCTTTTGGATTCAATCTTTGGAAGTGGCTTAATGTGAGAAGTGATCTTGTAGAGGTAGGCTTAGGTCTATCAGTTTCTTCAACATCCTTCAACTCTACACCTTTCTCCTTTTCTCTAGAAACTGCTTTGGCTTGACTCATGTTGAGGAGAACCTTAGCTATTGTTTCATCATCTCCAAATATTTTAGAAGTGGGTGTTTGAGTGGATGTTTGAGTGGCTTGAGCAGCAATTTCTTCTTCAGTACCTTTCTTATGCCTATCAGTACTTTCAACTTGCTCTTTCAAGTACTTCAATGTGCTCTATACGTTCCTTTCATTTTGCTCTTCAGTACCTTCAATATGCCTGTCAGTACTAACTTTGGATCCGTCAGTACTAACTATTGGTCTGTCAGTACTAACTTTCTCCATGTCAGTACTAACTCCCTCCTTGTCAGTACTAAGTACATCTTCAGTACTAAGTATGTTCTCATCAATCTCCTTGTCTTCATCCACCATTTCTCTTGTCCTCCCTTCATTCTGAGCATTCTTTGTTTCCATATGATCAACTGTATCTTCAGGAATTTCATCAAACAGAGGATCTCTTTGAACTGATGATTCACCTTTAGCAAACTTCCTCCTTTGTTTGGATACAGACTCTTTGTGCACCCTATGTTTCTTTGAGAAGCTCTTTCTTGGGAATCTTTGCTTCAATGAGACACTTTTCAGATATGCTTATGGTGTTGATGACAGGTTTAGCTTCCTTCTTGAGCTTTGTGATCTAAGCCTTCAAGTCTGGTATTTCCTTGATTGATCTAAAACTGTGCACATTAGAGAGAGACAAGATCATAGACAACTTTAGAGAGTATGTTATCCCTCATTCCCTGAAAAGGGATTTCTATCACTGGTATGAATGACCTCAAGATTTATCATCAGAAGTTTCTGGATAGATTCAGGTATTGTAGTAGTGGGGTAGGTCTGGAGGATAGGTCGTAGGCTGGTGCGCAATAGGTTACCTCACTAGTTTGAGCAGGGGATGATGTCAGTATTGTGGCTTAATGACGGTACTTTCATAGTGGAGCAGAGAAGGTGTTGGTTGTGCTTCAGATTGTATTTTGAAGGAGCACCCTCATTTGTTTTTCTTCTACATATTTTCTTCTGAGTTGGTTGTACCAACATAGTTGCAAACAAAGGGGTGGGTGGGGAAAACTTTCCCTTAAGAAAAATGCTTAACCTTCTTACCATGAAGAAAAGACTTTATAGTTAATGTATTTACAGGAATATGATCTAGGGTTCAGACACATTTGCTAGATGTTTATCTAAAAAGATAGAAATAAATATGTGGGTACATTACAAAAACTTTTCTTTAGCATCTAAATGTCTAAGCATGCCATCAAAAATTAATTTAGAAAAATTATACTTCTGATTAGATGTTAAGCAGATGACAGCAGTAGCAATGTTAGTAGGAATTTGATCCCAAGAGGTACTTTTGGAACTAAGACAATGATTAATTGTATGAAATAAAAACCTCTATTGGGGTGAAAACAAAGCTTTATTAGAATGTTAAACAATGTTAAATCCCCTCATCACCCCATTAGCTGTATAGGCAATCAATTTTAGCTGATTAGGTAATGAGTCTATCCTCAGCATCATCAAAAAGAAGATCACTTCTTATTGAGCCTCAGAGATAGACACAGACTTGCAGCTACTTTGGCGAGTATATGTTGTCTATCATTGTTGATTGTTTTGGACTTAGCAGACGTCCAAATGTTCACCAAATGTAGTAGTAAACAGGACTTACAGTGAGAGCATGATGATGGAAACTTCGCTTTGTGAAAATCTAATAATCTCGTGATGAACTCTGCTTTCCCTTCAGACTTCTCCAAAGTATGAGGGACATGTTATGCTTCGGACATGAATCAAGAACAGCCATTGTACTTGAAAGAGAGATATTAGGGCTTGTAAATGCGAATGTATTTTAGAGAGAGAATGCGTAAGGAACTGCGCAATTGAAATGGGTTTATATAGGTTTAGGAGACCTATGTTTGGAAAACCATTTCATTTACAATTTGTACCCTTGGCGGTATTTTTCTTTAACGTCTCTAAAGCGGTACAAACTTTGCCCAGCGGTACTAAGTTTGCACTGTCGGTACTAACTTTGTCCAACCAAAGAATGAACAATGTAGGTATCAGGAGTGCTTCAGTACCATTTGAAACTCTTCTCAATGACTCTCTAAACTCTATCAAACCTCTGGAAATGCATCACCTATGGTTAACATGTTTCTTTATACAAACTATACAACAACTATTGCCTCCCTTTAACCAATGCAGCTTATGGATTTATCATCACTAATAGTCAACAACAAGAAACTGAACCTGCTAACATCAAATGCCTTTGGTGAGTAAATCAGCTTACATTTGTCTTTCAGTGTGGATTTTAGCACCTGAATGGTTATCTTTTTCGTATGCATTCTTATGAAATGGTGCCTAATAGCAATGTGGCTTTGTTTTGGATGAGATACTAGATACTTTACAATGAAATGGTGCTTCTCATTATCTTATGTAGATCTTGGTGTTCATGGAAATTGAACCCATAGTCTAACATTTATTTTAATCCACAAACTTGCCAACAACTGCTTGCAGCAGCAACAGACTCTGCTTCTGTAGTGAAGTAGCCACAATGGTTCTGCAATTTGCATTGACAAGAATGAGTCTCTTGCCAAAGAAAATTGAAACTCCTGTTGTGGATTTCCTGTTAAGATTTGACTCCAGGCATATTCATATCTGAGTAGGATTCCAGTCAAATGAAGACACCTTGGATACCAAGACCCAGTTTGGGTTTGCCCCTTTAGGTACCTAAAAAATTCTTAGACTGACACTTAATGGGAAGACTTTAGAGTGACCTGAAACTCTAGATATAGGCACAAACTGCCAAACATAATGTCAGGTATAGAAGCAGTCAAGTACATTAAAGAAGCCCATTCATGGACATATAGAGATGGACATCCACATATGGCTTCCTCAATCCTGGACTAAGGCTTCTGAGTCTCAATGGTATACTAGCATGTCTAACTTTTGCAATGTCAACTTCTTCAGGATATCTGCAACATACTTATCCTGACTAATAAAGATACCATCTTCCTTCTGTTTGACTTGTAATCCAAGAAAGAAAGTGAGCTCTCCCATTGAACTCATCTAAAATCTACTCTTCATTAATGCCTCAAACTCATCACACCAAGATTTCTTTGTAGACCCAAAGATGATATCATCCACATAGACTTGAACTAGTATGATATCATGTTTGTCCTTCTTTAGGAAGAGGGGGGGAGGTTTTTTATCAATGCGTTCCTCTTCTGTATCCTTTCTTTTCATAAGAAAGTAGATAAAGTAGCCATACCAGGCACTGGGAGATTGATGTAGCCAATAGAGAGATTTTACAACTTTGTATACTTTCTGACGGATATTTAGGATCTAGAAAAACCTGGTGGTTGAGACACATAACATCTTCATCAATTTTCCCATAAAGGAAGGCACTTTTCACATCTATTTGATAGACTATAAAGCCCATATATGAGGCAAAGGCTAAAAAGATCCTTATGGCTTCAAGTCTGGCCACAGGAGCAAAAACCTCATCATAGTCTATCCCTTCCTCTTGCCTATGTCCCTGAGCAACTAACCTTGCTTTGTTTCTGACAACAACTCCTCTTTCATCCTTCTTATTTTCGATAGACCCATTTTGTAACTGATAGCACTATCTTCCCATAAGGCAATCTACTAAGACCACACTTTATGTATTCTCGAACTGCACATTCTTCTTGCATAGCACTCAACCTGCTTTTATCTTTCAAGAGTTTCTGAAATCATCTTGGGTTCATGTTGAGGACAGGTAACAAGCAAATAAAACAATGATGAAAGTCCTTTGGTTAGTTCTCATTTGCTTTTGAACATAGCATAACAAAAGCATGAGCATTCCTAAGAGGAACTTGTATTTACTTTGCTTCTTGTTTGATTGCTGAGTTTGGATCTCATTGAATAACGTTCTTTAGGATGAGTGGAGTGAATCCTTGGTGTGGGAATAGGACTAAACATTCCACAACAGTTTCCAAGTTTGGGAAGTAGCCTTCTGCACCCTCATCATCATTTGTTGAATAGTTGTGAAATACCATGAGTTGAATTTTGATAGTTATTCCTCAAGTGGAGGTGATTTCCGAATTCATCTTCTTCAGGATTTGTTGGATCTGATCAGAGTTAGTCCCCATGAGGATGCAGTACTAACTGGTATGCTAACTAGTTATTAAATAGGTTTGTACTGCCTAGTTTAGCTGGTGTGCTAACAGTACTAAAATTGTTAGTTCCGCTAGTTCTTGCAGCTCCTTCTTTTTTATCCTAAGTGCTCACTTTTTCTTAGAGCTTCGCTTCCTCATTAGCATCCTTTTCTTGCTCTTAAAGTATTTCAAAGGTCATCAGAAAGGGACTTGTTCTTCCTCTCTTGTGGACCTTATCTCTTATCATCTGTTGTTAATTGCGGGGGGGGGCCCCCCCCCCCCCCCCCCCCCGGGGGCGGGGTATGGGGGGGGGGGGCGGGGGTGGGGGGTGGCGGGGCAGGGGGGGTGGTGTGGGGGGCGTATGGGTGGCGTGATTATTAAGAATAAAGAGGGGCCATTTTGGTAGTACAAAACGTCTTGTACAGATTCATTTCTTTGTCAAAATCCCCTAATCCAATAATCTCTTCTGTACCTGCATTTTGGTTAGATTCTTGTTGACCTGCATGATGGTTAGCTTGATTCTCTGATCTAACAGGATGATAATTCATAGAATCAGTTAAATAATCAAGATCAAAAAGCCAAGTTGGTCCTTTCCCTGCAACATTTGGTTTGTTCTCTAAAAAGGTGATGTGCAGGTTTTCTTCAACCCTTTTGGTTTCTATATTGTTTACTCTAAAAAGCCTTGCTTTGTAGAGAATACCCGACTATAAAAAACTGTCATCTGATTTACCAGACAAACTTTGACCAGTGGTCATGGTATTCAAGATGGTCACATGGCAACCAAAAGGTATATTATAATTATAATTGGTATCTTGCCAGTTAAAGTTCTTAAGTGTCTTTTTATGAGTGCTTGGTCCTAATCACTATTTAGAACATAACAAGCAGTACTAACTGCTTCAGCCCAAAAAGTGTTAGGTAAAAATGAATCTGCAAGCATGGTCCTTGCAGCCTCAATAAGGGTCCTGTTCTTTCTCTCAGCAACTCCATTTTGTTGTGGAGTTCTGGCATTACTGTATTCCCTCTTGATTCCTTTTGACCCACAGAATTCAATCACATCCCTGTTCTTAAATTCTGTACCATTATCACTTCTTTTCTGTTTTAAATTCTCTGATTAATTGAGTTCTCTATCTGTCTTATAAAGGTCCTTAGGATTGCACTAGTTTCATCCTTAGTTCTTAAGAAAAATACCCAACTAAACCTGCTAAAATCATCAGTGATAACTAGGCAATAGGTCTTATGGTTTAAACTCCTTACAGATGTAGGTCCAAACAAATCCATATGAAGAAGTTGTAAAGAGTGGCTAATAGAGCTTACTGTTTTGGCCTTACAGGAGGCCTTGTGTTGCTTTCCTTTCTGACAAGCAACACAAGTGTGGTCATTTGAAAAATGTAGAAGGTTATACACCTCTTACAAGGTTTCCCTTCACAAGTTTGTTTAGATTTTTGAAATTAACATGACCCAACCTCCTATGCCATTTGTTAGATTCATCAGTTGTAGCCTTTGCAATTAAACAAGCCAATCCTCCTGAAGGAACAATGTTCTCTAAATTGAAACTGTACATGTTGTTTTGTCTAGGGATTTTAAGTAATACTTGATTTTCATCAGGTAACTTAACTCAAAAGACAACAAGCCTATTCAAGAGTCAGTAAACAGAACCTTGTTCTTTTTGTCACACATTTGTGACACAGAAAAGAGATTGAAATGATGAAGTTCTTTTAACAGAAGCTACATCCTCAAAATCTAACTTACCCGTTTTATTTTACCTTTACCAGTGATATAACCTTTACTACCTCCAAAAGCAACAGGGCCACCATTAAAGTCTTGAAATTCAGCAAGGTAGGCCTTGTTCCCAGTCATGTGCCTGGAACATCCACTATCAACAATTCCTTTATTCTTTAGAGCTCTATGTGGATAATCCTGCACATTAAAAGAAAGAGATTAGATTCTCTTAGGGACCCAAGCCTGTTTGGGCTTGAGTACTGCCTAGTGGATTCTTTGAAGTTATAACATTTATAAGACTGGATCCACCATTGTGCTGGAATCCAAAAGGGTCGCAGGGGATAAGGGATCCGGGGCGGTTACTTCAAGCTAAACAGCACAAGATATTATAAGAATGACACAAAAGTCGGTTAGATTGATACATTGGATTTATATAAAAAGACATATTACAAAAAGCTTATAGCTTTATTGCTTTTGTTTTAATATTACAAAGATAACATAGATTTTCCAAAACATGATGCACATAAATCTTTAACTGTGCAATCCAAAAACATAATCCAATTGCATCCTGGAACACTCGTGACTATGACCTCCTGAAAACATTGCTTAAAACGTCAACAAAATTGTTGGTGAATTCATAGGTTTATGTATTTAAAGTATGCAGGACCGCAAGACTTTCCCGTGATGTTACAACATATGCCACAATCACAAAACTAGATTACTGTTGCACTAAGCTCATGACCACTGAGCTACAAAACTGTATTTTGCTGTTTTTAGCAGTTTTTTTGCCCGTACAGATGTATGTTAAACCGCAACAATCTAAGTCGACATGGTAAACGTTCGTTCCTGTGATAGTAATCACCCAAAATGGGAGGTTTAATACCAATAAGATCTATTTATATCATTCAGCGCTCACATAATGCAATTAACAACTACATCTTTCATATTGAAAGTTCATGATAATGGGATCAGGAAGGTTATCGCTACTTAGGCAAAAAATAATCAATAACTTTAAAACACTTGCGTTTTCAATTTATAAAACAAGCATGTTTTTCACACAATAATAGTAAATCAGTAAATTGTAAAGTGGGGCTATAAACTCACCTTGAGTACAGATAGTCCAAATAATCACAGATAAAACGTCACGCAAGACGATAGATGCAACCTATTTAAAATTAAGGTCGTATAAGTACCATGAGTACTTTTATTAATAACCATTTAATTATAATATTATAGGTTGTTCATCGTTCTATCGTTCGGGCTATCATAATTAAAGAGGTCATGACATGACGTACGAGGAGTTAGGACACTTTAAATCGTAAATCCAACAACTCGTCGATACGCCATCCGAAGAGGCCTCATTATGAAACTCCCTAGTATTATAGCACTTTGATAACATCAATTTTATATAGCTGAAGCATCCGAATAATCGTTTAGTAAAATAATATTATAAATAGTGAAAAGTTTAATAAAATATACTTTTTCGTAAATAACAAATGGACTAATTTGGTCGTTTTAAGCCCGTTGCTCGCGTTTCTTACGTCCACGTCTTCGTAGTAAGACGAGTGATCAAAATATTACATTTTCAAGTTTTTGATATTCTGCGATGAATAGTGTTTTTACTGTTCACAACAGCTATTTTACTCGTTTTCAGGTTTTAATTAACGTAAAACCCGTTTTTGTCGTATCTTATTCGTTATAGCTCCGTTTTTAGCGATTCTTTCGAGCACGTTCTCGTAATTGAAAGTTTTATCATATTATTAATGTTTATAAAGTATATGTTTCTGTGATGAATAGTACTTTTTATAAAAATTGTTTTATAAAAGTATTAACTATATGCTTTTAAAATTGTAAATGGCGTATATTCTTCGGTATTATCGGTTTTTCGAGTTTTTTAATGACCCCTCGATCTTTGTGGACATGTAGTATTTATAAAATCATAAAACAGTATATGTAAATTTCGAAAAAAATTAAACTGCCTAAGATATTTATTTCCAAAATGTGTTTAAAACTTGTTTTATGTATTATTTAATTTAGTAGTTTATTATAGAAACCCTTATAACTATTTTAAACACATGTGATACTTATAATAAAGTCCAAGATCATCCATAGTCCTTATAATTTCATTGTAATAAGTTTAACAATTTACTTTCCATTACTTTCACATGTGAATGATTAAGAAACCTTATAAAACCCTAATTTAATATAAACATTGTTTTTTCTTAATCAATAGTTAAATACTTTTTATATCATTTTTCCATGATATATATGACAATATGACATGATAAAAAGTGCATAAAATCATAAACATAATTAATAACTCATTTTACATATTAAAAAGTCCTTAGTGGTGATTATAGCCATAATTAACATATAACACATATAAAAATAAGAAATAAAAGTATAAAGGAATTAGGAAGACCTTAGTGATAATGTATGAGATGAGAAATAAGTTCTAAACCAGTGTTTAGATTCAAAACCAAAGCTTACAAGCTTATAAACCCTAGATTAGGTTTGAAACCCTAATCTTCCCTTTTCTTCCTTAATACTTGCAAATGATGAACCAATGCTTGCAAACACCTTAGTATGCCTTAGGATTGATGTGTAAAGGGTTGTATGGTTGAGATAAAATTTTTGTATGGTTTTGATTATATGATGTTATTTGGACGTGGGTTTTGGACTTAATAAGAGAGGAGAAAATAATTTTGCAAAGTATAAAGAGTTTATGTAAAGTTTACTTATGCATGCATGTGTATTTATAGTCAAAATATCTAACTAACCTAACCATGGTTACTTTCTAACCCTTGCACAAAGGTTAGATTGCCATGTGGTTTCTAAGGTGTAAGAGATGGTTTCCTAGATATTTCTTAATAAACTGATATATGGACAAGTGATAATTCTTGGTCCTATCCTCAAAATTTTGGCACATATATATATATATGTGATGTTATATTTATTATTTTGGTATTGGGTATAATCGTGGGTATTTTGTTTAGGTGTAGTTTAGGTTTTGAACTTCCGGGAATACCTAACACGCATTTTATCGTGAACCGTAAGCATTTTACGTAACCAATAATATTTGATGAACAAAGAGTTATAATTTATCCTCTAAATTATCTTAATAACTCTTGTTAGATATAAATTTTAATTGTTTAATGCGTTTACATTCGTATGATCTTTTCAGTTTACGCGATTTTGCTTGAACGATTATGATTTAAAAGCAAACGCGTAAAACCCTAAAAATAATTAGTGGATTAAATAATGTCATACAATGACCTAAAACACGAGGTGTTATAGTCTCCCCCCGTTAAATGAGCCTTGTCCTCAAGGCTTAAGACGCGGCATTTGATGATGGTGCGGTCTTGGTGAAGAGGTGGGGATATTTCTTCCTGAATTGATCTTCACGTTCCCATGTAACTCGGACCTCTCTTGGAGTTCCATAGAACCTTTGACTTAATGGGATACGATTTGCTTTCGTCCGTTTAACTCACGATCACTTGATCTCTATGGTCCTCGACAAACTGAAGCTTGTCATCAAAATGAAGTCCATCCAAACGGAACGGTAGGGTTTCGTCGGCATGACACTTCTTTAAGTGGACACGTGAAATGTATTATGAAACCTTTGTCAGCTCATTCAGGAAGCTCGAGCTTGTATGCACACTTCTACAACCCTTGTTATTACCTTGAAGGGTCCAACAAACTGAGATTTTTTAATTTCACCCGTTGCTAAAACGTTTACTACCCCTTTCCAAGGCGAAACCTTGAGCATCACTTTATCTCCAACCTCAAACTCCATCGGCTTACGCTTCAAATCAGCGTAGCTCTTTTCGCCTATCACGATGCGCTTGCTTCCTTTGATAACTTGATTGATTTTTCTCAGTCGTCTTCTTTGTCCTATCTCTGGACCGGTGAGTGAACTTCTCCAACCTCAGCCAACAAACAGGTGAACGACATTTTCTACCGTAATGTGCTCAGGGTGCTGCGTAATGCAAGCATGTAAACTGTTATTGTATGAAAAAATCGACATAATGGCAAGATGTTTTACCCAACCATTTCCAAAGTCATCACACAAGCTCTAAGCTTGTCTTCGAGAGTTTGAATGGTTCTCTCGCCTTTGTCCGTCAGTTGCGGATGATATGAAGTACTCCTATCTTAAACTTGTACACCAAAGCTTTCTTGAAGTGCCTCCAGAAATTTGATGAGAACCTCAGGGTCACAATCCACAAATAATCGTGGACAGGTATTCCATGCACTTGTTACTACTTCTTTTGGGTACATTCTCGCTATGTTTCTCAGAGGTCGGTTCTTTCATGGGTTATAAAGATTGTGGACTTTGTAAGTCGGTCAACGATTACCCAAATGGTGTCATACCCTTGTGATGACTTAGGAAGCTTTGTGACAAAATCCATCGTGATATTATCCCACTTCCATTGAGGTATCTCAGGTTGTACCAACAAACCCGATTGTCTCTGATGTTCGGCCTTGACCTTAGCACAGGTCAAGCACTTGCTAACATAGGTGGCGATATCAGCTTTCATTTTGGGCCACAATATAGCTTCTTTACGTCTTGATACATTTTCTTGGGAACCTGGATGGATAGAATTACTTCTGGACTTGTGGACTCGTGCATGATCACAGTCCGCTATAATCATCATAAAAGTAACCAATCCATGCCATTGAGGCATAGGGTTCCATTCCGTACGAGTTCCAACTTTTTCGTTCTTAATTGCCTCTGGAAATTTAGCATTTTCAAATCAGCATAACTCTAACTTCCTCATCTTGATGTTCTCTGTTTCCGTGCTTTCAGTCTGAGCATTCAGATTGCTTAGGAAGATCCAAGCCTAATAGTCATGACTAATAGCTCGACCTTAACGGTGGTTCCGTTCTTTCCTGCTCAAAGCTTCAGCAACGACATTTGCTTCCGGGTGTAGAACGAATATCGCATCGTAATCACTAAGCAACTCTAAACCATCGGCATTGTCTCATGTTCAATTCTTCTGATTAAGAATATGTGTAACTCTTTGATCATGGAAACACCGGTACACTGGTACCATACAGATACTGACTCCAAATTTTCAGAGCGAACATACTTGCTCCAAGTTCAGATATGAGTAGTAAGATTGCTTCTCATGGATCTTTAACTGGCGTGATGCATAAGAAATAACCTTTTCCCTTTGCATCAACACAGCGCCCAAACCCTTCTTTGAAGCATCGCAGTTCGATAAATCTTAACTTTTGGTGTAAAGCCAGAATTGGTGCACTCACAATTTTTGCTTCAATAGCTGGAACGCTGCTTCTTGTTTGTCACCCACACTCAATATTGACCTTCTTTTGAGTGAGCTTGTCATGGTTTGACGATCTTTGAAAACCTTCAAGAAATCATCGATTGCATTTTTCATTTTATTAATTAATAAATACCCAGCATTACCTAAAACTGACGTATCCCGTTGTGTCTTAGGAGATGCCAATCTTTAACGGTTTCGATCTTGGTGGAATCCACATTGATGCCTTTATTATTCCCCCCACATTCCGTGACCGAGGAAATACTGTACTTTGGGAATACAAAATTTCATACTTGGAAAATTTTGCATACAATCCTCTTTCTATCAACAACTCCAATATTATCTTCAGATGGCTCTTTCGTACTCTTGCTTGCTTCTGGAATAGATCAAAATATCGTCAATAAAGACATTACGAATTTGGTCCAGATAGTCTTCTTTGTTTGCAAACTCGGTTCATGAGGTCCATAAACACAACAAGGTGCATTGGTCAAACCAAAGGAATACTTGGAATTCATAATTGTCCATATCGAGTCTGAAGGCAGTCTTCGTGGATGTCTTCCTCTCGAAACCCTCAATGGTGATAACTGACCTTAGGTCGATCTTTGGGTAGTTACTCGACCCGTGAAAAGTTGATCGAATAAGTCATCAATTCTCGGTAGCGGATAACGGTTCTTCACCGTTAGTTTGTTTAGTTCCCGATAATCTATGCACATCCGTAATGATCCATCTTTCTTCTTGACGAATAGAACTGGAGCTCCCCATGGTGACGAACTAGGCCTTATAAAGCCTAATCGGAAAGCTCTTGTCGTTGATCGCCAATTCCTTCATTTCCGATGGGGCCAATCGATAAGGTGCCGGTGCTACAGGTGCCAGCACCAGGTACTAGATCGATAATAAAATTACATTGTCTTGGTAAGTGAAGCATGGCAAGTCCTCGGGAAATACTATGGTGAAATTTTTGACGTTCCCCCCCCCCCCCCCCGGTACCTTAGCAATTGCTACTTCTATTCCAGACTAGTCTCCAGTCCCCCTGACGGTACTGAGTGCCAAAAAGACGTGAATCCTTTGTAGCGGTATCATTCTGGGCCTTGGTGCCAACGAGATGAAGTTTAATCAGTTCCGAGTTTAATTTCTACTTCCGTCTCATGAAAAATTAAGGATTCGCTCCCAAAGGGGAATACGAAACGTCTCACTTAGCACAATCATAAGGCTTGGTTATTTCGCAACCTGGTCCATGGCCCACTTTTGACGTCATAAGTACCCTTTCTACAGCATTGGGTCGACATTGAAATGGATGTTCAAGAAATTTTACGTGCAACCCAGTAATACCGTATTTACCTAAATTTCTTCTAACCATCAGCTAATTCAACGTTATAACCATTATCTAATGTACGTGGTGGTTATATTAATCAAAGTAATAAATTGGGTAGACACGAACTTCTATCTGACAACAAGTATCAAATAAAATGGAAGCACAACGGTTGTTTTGGAGAAACGTACCCGTCACAACGTTGTTGTCTGGGTTTTGCCCTGCAACTCCCACTGCATAAGCCCTGGCTACACCGTTACCATTTCCCTGATTCTTGTTCTTCCCTGGGGCAGTCCTTCTGAAGTGGCCTGGGCCCCGACTCAAAGCAAAACGATGGCATTGTTATATGACCTTGGGCTCTTGGGTTTGTTGTTTGTTACGGTAGTGTTGTTTTTGTTGTTGCGGTGGATGTTGTCTTATGTTATTCGGTTGTTGTTGTTGTTATTTGCAGTTGCAGGCGGCTCCTAAAGTTTTTCCCCCTTTTTTGGGGGTCAGGTGGCCAAGTTCTTGCAGTTAGTGCATCGTGGTATATCAAGGACCGTAATGGTTGAAATTACATTGGGAAAATAGAGGTTCTTAGTCCCTTCATACGATTTCTTGTCACCTTCTCGCAGCATAAGCCCTGCTGTGTTCTGCCTTTTTGTTTGGTTGTTGTTGGTTATTTCAAGGAAGCGTCTTTCAAATTCCTCTTGTTTTCTGTCTGTCTCTCAGCCAAAAGTTTAATCCTCCTATCCTTTAATTCAGTCGCAATCTCATAGCCTCCTGCATGGTTTTCGGCTTACGATGCCACAACATTTGAGTAGGATCTGGTCGGCATCCCACCGACTAACTTTCAATTTTGTCAGGTTTCTTCAGGAAACTCCTGTCACACAGGCAATGCTAGCTCCTGGAAGCGTTGGTTGTAGGCTACTACATCGGTGCCTTATCGTACTTTTAGGTTCACAATTCGGACTCAATCTTCTTGATTTCATCCTCAGTAAATATTTAGTTGTTCATCTTCTTTTTCAAGTAGACCACATCATTGCATATGCAACCTCTTAGTCACCGTCCTTGCTTGTGAGTTCCACCATGTTAGAGCAATTCCCATAAGAGTACAAGTGGCAAACTTCACTTGATTCTCCACGGTGCAGTTACTTATGCGACACGGTTCACATCCTCTTCAACCATTGGTCAAGGGTCGACCAATCCTTATGTTCCCTGGAAGAAATAAGGGTTGGACATTCATGAGTTCTTGAATAGGTGCTCTCCCGAATAGCGCGTTCATTCACTTCTAACCACCTGTTCCCGAGGTATGGCTATCATCGCCATTTCGGGTCGTAGCACGTGCTGCCAATACAGCAGTGACACCCTCGTCGATCATGGCCTGAAGTTGGGCACTGGTGACCGAAGTGGTGGTATGAGTGTCTGTGACTGGTGGGGGAGTTGTACCTGGTATAACCTCGTGGCCTTCCTCTTGGTGCAATTTTCTTAAATCACAGGAAACATAATATCCGTTAGATTTCATAAAATCTTAACATAACCGATGTATAATAATATTAAACGAGATCATAACACATGGTGATAATACACATACGTATTGAAATTTACAAAATCGACTTCATTTACAATAAATTCGATTTCATATAAAACATAATCCAACCTTTTCATATATAACTTGGGAAAATAATACATGATTGGTTTAAATACAAACGATCACAACACTTAGGTTACAAGACAAAATAACCTAAAGCCATACTAGCCGAGATATACTCGTAATACTTAGTAGGCTGTACAAAGTAGCCGATACATGAACAAAAAGATCTAAACAGAGTAGCTAGACAAAACAAAAGATCTATACAGTCTGCTAGCTGGGAAATAACCCATAATACTTAACAGACTGTACAGTAGCTACAATCATAACCCAGTCTAAGAACTGCTACTGGCCTCCTCTGGTAGCTCTGGCTCTGCAGGATCCTTAGCAGGTCCCTGCTGTCTCTGAAGCTCGATCATCTGAGTCTTGAGGCTCTTCACTATCTTTAGTGCCTCCACTAACTGTCTCTGTCTCCGATAGTCTGCTTTCAGCAGATCTGAAATCACCGACTGTCTCCTACGGTCTGCTGCCTGCAACTCAGTGATCTCGGACTGCTGAGCCATAACCGTAGTCCGAAGTGATATGCCCTCAGAATGTACCTGATCGCAAGCATCCATCGACCGTGCCCAAGCGGCACGAGATAATCTGGCCTCCTCCTCTATCAGAAGGGCAGTGCGTCTATGGAATGGCCTATCCCTGTACAACATGTTGACTCGGGCTCTAAGTAGAGCTCGGTCATATCGTGCATCATCCAGCTGAGAATATATGATCTCATCCTCCTGGTCAACAGTAGTAACCAACTCAGTAACTCTCTGGTTGACCCCCTCTAGGGTGGTCGGTGCAATCTCCTGGATGGCTCTACAAGGTCATCCCATTATCCGTTAATACCTAGCCTAACTATCTAGTGTCTGGCGTCCTGGTGCGGCATATAACATATCGCAAATCCATAAGGTTCTGCCTCAGCTGTGGTTAGGTCCAACCTGCCTAGCTTAGCTCCAGCTGCCGAACTCTCCCCATCCTCGTATCCAAGAGACCAGGAGTAGTACGACGCGTGCCTATTACGATGCGGAAAACAAAATCTCAGCATCTCTGTCTCATGAACAGGAGATGGTAGTGCATCTCTCTGTCTAATCACAGCAGCTCGGGATTTCCAGAGATCCCTCTAACATATTAGTGCATTGAGGGTGGTAGTGATGATTAATAGGTAATTGGTGGAGAGGGTTATCTGAGGAAAGTGGTGATGAGTATGAGAGAGGTGATGGTGGTAGAGAAGGTAGGCTAAAAGTCTCTCAGCCAACTCCTTGGAGAGGAACGGTGCCGGCGACTGAGGTCGGATGGAATCAATAGGTAGTGACGCGTTAAGCAAGGTATGGTCATGGTCTGCTGATATAAGCAACAATCTTGCCAGGGTCGGCAGGAGCTAAGTGCCTTTTGAACCTCCTTCCTCTGCATCATCATCATCATCTTCTCTTGTCAGTAGGATAGTCGGATGGTTCTCCTCAGGGATCTCCTTCATGCATCCCTCCTCTAGGTCCTCCTCAGGGTCGGACTTCGTATATTAACCTGGTGACTGATGAGTAGGTTGAGTCTGCAGGCAGGCATTCGGTCTGCTCCTCAGCCGGGAAATAACCTCATCGTTCCACTGGTAAGAACTCCGGGTAAAAAGGCTCCAAACAAGGTATGTAAATAGGTGAAGTGTGCCTGCTCTGGCTCCTTGGGCCAGGCTCGTATCTGGTGATGGTGGTCCCTTCAGGGCCAGGTATGTAGTCCGGCGATGGTGGAACCTCAGGCATAATGGGTGGTCCATCGACTCCTGGTGAATTCTCCGTGGTCTGATCTGTCTACTCCTCAGATATGATGTGATGTAACCGATAGAGTGCTCAGAATTCTGGTCATGATAGTTATATGGAATTCTAAAATTAGCTTATATATAGTAATAATTAATATAAGACCTATTATCCTTATTATACGTAATATATTATAAACACGTATATCAATTTTGCATGTATATAGCCTAACCGACTAATGCAACAATTTGTATATGAATACCGCTAAAAAATAACCCTTTTGGTATGTATGCAATGTTTGAAAACGGTTATAGTCCAGCAAAAACATTTTGACCTGGTTCTCTATAACCTTGGCTCTTGATACCAATCTGTAACACCCCCAAAATAGGTCGCAGCGGAATAAGGATCCGGGGCATGTTACTTCAAGATCAACAGCACAAAGTAAAATATAAGAACGCAAAAAAAGTCGTTTAGATTGATAAATGGATTTAAATAAAAGACAATTACAAAAGCTTATAGCTTTACTTGCTCTTGTTTAATTATTACAAAGATACATAGATTTCCCAAAACATGATGCACATATATCTTTAACAGTGCAATCCAAAACATAATCCAATGCATCCTTGGCACCTCGTGCCTATTGACCTCCTGAAAACATTGCTTAAAACGTCAACAAAATTGTTGGTGAATTCATAGGTTTATGTATTTAAATTATGCAGGACCGCAAGACTTTCCCGTGATGTTACGTGATGTTACAACATATGCCAACAATCACAAAACCAGATTACTGTTGCACTAAGCTCATGACACTGAAGCTCAACCTATATTTGCTATTTTAGCAGTTATTTTGCCCGTACAGATGTTGTAACCCGCAACATCCAAGTCCGACATGGTCAACGTTCATTCTCGGTGATAGCTAATCACCCAAACGGGGAGGTTAATCCCAATAGATCTATTTATATCATTCGCGCTCACATAATGTAATTAGCAACTACATCTATGCAATTGACAGTTCATGAAAATGGGCTCAGGAGGGTTATCGCTACTTAGGCAAACACATAATCAATATACTTTAAACACTTGCGTCCAATTTATAAAACAAAGCATGTTTCCACCCCAAATAATAGTAAATCAGTAAAGCTGTAAAAAGTGGGGCTATGAACTCACCTTGAGTACTGATAGTCAAAATAACACAGATAAAACGTCACGCAAATCGTTAGATGCAACCTATTTAAATTAAGGTCGTATAAGTACCGAGTACTTTAATTAATAACATTAAATATAATCTTATAGTTGTTACATCGTACTATCGTTCGGGCTATCATAATTAAAGAGGTCATGACATGACGTATGAGGAGTTAGGACACTTTAAATCGTAAATCCAACAACTCGTCGATACGCCATCCGAAGAGGCCTCATTATGAAACTCCCTAGTATTATAGCACTTTGATAACCACGTAATATTCTATATAGCATAATCACCGACTAATCGTTTTAGTAAAATAATATTTATAAAGTGAAAACGTTTATAAATATACTTTTCGTAAAAATGACCTAATTTGGTCGTTTTAAGCCCGTTGCTCGCGTTTTACGGTCAACGTATTCGTAGTAGTAGAGAGATCAAAAATTATATTTTCAAGTTTTTGATTTTCTGGGCATGAATAGTGTTTTTTACTATTCAAACAACTATATACGCGATTTTATATTTTAATTACGGAAAAACCCGTTTTTAGTCGTTATATTAATTCGTTATAGCTCCGTTTTTAGCGATTCTTTTGAGCACGTCTTCATAACTGAAAGTTATATCATATTATGGATGTTTATAAAGATAAAGTATAAGTTTCTGTGGTGAAATAGTACTTGTTTATATAAATTTGTTTTTATAAAAGCTATTAACTATCTTAAATCTTGTAAATGGCGTATCTTTTTTTATTAATCGGTTTTTTCGAGTTTCTTTATGACCCATCGATCCTTGTGACATGTAGTATTTTATAAAAACATTTATAAAAACCAATATGTAAATTTTTATTTACAAAAACAGCCCATAAGATATTTATTTCTAAATATGTGTTTAAAACTTGTTTTTTGTATTAATTAGTTTAGAGTTTACTTTAAAAAAAACTAATAACCATATTTTACAATTATTGTTTGGTACTTTTAATAAAGTCCAATTCATCCCTAGTCTTATGTTATTTCATTGCAACAAGTTCAACCCTTTTTCTTTCAATTATTTTCAATATGAAGATTATGAAAACTTATAAACCCTAATTTTTAATTAAACATGTTTATACTTAATCCATAGGTTAACATACTTTTATTTTTACTTTTCCATGATATATAGGACCATATGACATAAGAATAAGTGCATATAATCATAAACATAAATAATAACTCATTTTACATATTAAAAAGTCCTTAGTGGTGATTATGGCTATATTTAACATGTAACACATAAAATCATAAGAAATAAAAGTATAAAGGAATTAGGAAAACCTTAGTAATGATGTAAGAGATGAGATATAAGTTCTAAACCCGTGTTTAGATTCAAAATCCAAGCTTTCAAGCTTATAACCCTAGATTAGGTTTCCAAAACCCTAATCTTTAATATTTCTTCTTAATATTTGCAAATGGTGATCCAAGGCTTGAATATGACTTAATACATCTTAGGATTGATGTGTAAAGAGATGTATGGATTATAGAAAAATTTCGTATGGTTTGATTATGTGAGCTTATTGAGCCGTGGGTTAGGAGAGAAAAGGAAGAGAGTTTTTATGAAATTTTGTAAGTTAAAGTGTAAGTAAAATCTCTTATGAATGCATGCTATATATAGGAAGGAAAAATATCTTACTAACCTATACCATGATTACTTTCTAACCATAGCATAAGGTTAAGAAGTTTCTTATAATATCTAGATATTTATAATATCTAGATATTTATAATATCTAGATATTTATAATATCTAGATATTTAACAAGTTGATAAGTCTTGGTTTTATCATGAAAAATTTGGCACAATATACATATATGTGATGTTATATTTATTATTTTGGGTATTGGGTATAATCGTGGGTATTCGTTTAGGCGTAGTTAGGTTTTGGAACTTCCGGGAATGCCTAAACGCATTTTATCGTGAAACGTAAGCATTTTACGTAACCAATAAAAATATGATGAACAAAGTTAATAATTATCCTCTAAATAATCATATAACACTTGTTAGATATAAACTTTTAATTGTTTAATGCCCGTTTACATTGTATGATCATTTTCAGTTTACGCGATTTAACTTAACGTTTACGGTTTAAGAGCAAACGCGTAAAATCCTAAAAATAAATTGTGAATTTCATAATGTCATACAATGACCTAAAACACGAGGTGTTATAGTCTCCCCCGGTTAGCTGAGCCTTGTCCTTAAGGCTTAAGACGCGGCATTTGACGACGGCCCGGTCCTTGAGAACAGATGTGGGTATTTCTTCCGGAATTGATCCTCACGTTCCCATGTAAACTCTGGACCTCTCTTGGAGTTCCATCGAACCTTGACTAATGGGATACGGCTTCGCTTCAACCGTTTAACTTCACGATCCGTGATCTCTATAGGTTCCTCGACAAACTGAAGCTTGTCATCAAAATGAAGTCCATCCAACGGAACGGCTAAGGGTTCGTCGGCATGACACTTCTTTAAGTTGGACATGTGAAATGTATTATGAACTCTGCTTAGCTCCTCAGGAAGCTCGAGCTTGTATGCAACGTCTCCAACCCTTTTTATTACCTTGAAGGGTCCAACAAACCTGGGATTTAATTTCCCTCGTTTGCCAAAACGTACTACCCCTTTCCAAGGCGAACCCTTGAGCATCACTTTATCTCCAACCTCAAACTCCATCGGCTTACGCTTCAAATCAGCGTAGCTCTTTTGCCTATCACGAGCGGCTTGCATCCTTTGCTCTTAACTGATATGTTTTTCTCAGGTCGTCTCGTGTGACTATCTCTGGACCGGTGAGTTGAACTTCTCCAACCTCAGCCCAACAAACAGGCGAACGACATTTTCTACCGTAAAGTGCCTCAAATGGTGCAGCTTTAATGCTAGCATGATAACTGTTATTGTACGAAAACTCGACCAATGGCAAATGTTTAACCCAACCATTTCCAAAGTCGATCACACAAGCATGAAGCATATCTTCAAGAGTTTGAATGGTTCTCTCGCTTTGTCCGTCAGTTTGCGGATGATATGCCGTACTCATATCTAAACTTGTACCCAAAGCTTTCGAAAAGTGACCTCCAGGGAAATTTGGATGCGAAACTAGGGTCACGATCTCAAATATATCGAGGACCTGTATTCATGCCTTTTGTTACTATTCCTTTAGTACATTCTCGCCAGTTTCTCTAGTGGTGTCAGTTTCCCTCATGGGTATAAAAATCGTGGACTTCTGTAAGCTCGGTCATGATCACCCAAATGGTATAGTTCCCTTGTTGATGGACTTAGGAAGCTTCGTGACTAATTCCATCGTGTATGTTCCCCACTTCATTGAGGATCTCGGGTTGTACAACAAACCCGATTGTCTTGATGTTCGACTTGTACCTTAGCACATGTCAAGCACCTTGCTAACATAGGTGCGATGTCGGGCTTTCATATTGGGCCACACAATTAGCTTCTTTACGTCTTGATACATTTTCTCGGAATGGATGGATAGTAATACTTTGATTGGGGGACTCGTGGCATGTTCATAGTCCGTAAATCGTCCATAACCAAGGTAACCAACTCCCTGCCATTGGATGCATGGGTTCCATCCATACGAGGGTTCCAACATTTTCCGTCCTAATTGCCTCTGGAAGGAAATTTAGCATTTTCAATCAGCATATTTTCAGAAAGTAATTTTGCCACACTATGCTCCAACTCAATATTTATTGTTTCAATCTCATCAATGTCTTTCTTTACATTTTCCACATCATCTTTTCCACTCAACGATTTAATCCTATTCTTCAACTTTCTTATGATCGTGTCCTTTTTTTGTGACTGAGCTTTCAATTCATTTATTTCAAATAATTGATTAAATGTTGGAACATTTTGGTTTTCACGAAAATTGTCCTTTTGAAAAATTTCTTGATTGAGTTGAGTTGTTAATTCCAAAGAAATGCAATGCTTTTCGAGTGTTGAATAACTTTTTAGAAGTTTATCGTAAACATCTTTTTCAATCAAATCTTTCTTTTTGAGAAGCTCAATCTCAAGTTCCAGACACTTATTGTATTCATCCACACATGACTTATTCACATTAAGAATATCCACAGAATTCACAGCAATATGCATAATTTCTTAAGATATGATTTGTTTCAGGAGTTGATCATTATCAATGCTAAGCTGTTTGATTTGAATTTCAAAAGCGTTTTTGTCTACAGAACACTGATCAACAGCCGCTTCCATTTGGTTAAAAATAATTTAAACTTCAGTAATTTCATCTAAAAGAGTTTTATAAAACGCAATAAATGTATCTTTTAAAACTTTTAAAAATGGAAGTATTTCAGTTACAAAACAAGCTTTTGTATGTTCAAAACCCCACGCACCTGCCATTATAGCATCAGATGCGGTTCTCTTTTTCACGACCTTGTCAAAACTGGCGAGTTGATATTTTAGCTTTTTAAGACTTTCATTTACCAAACATACCTTAGGAAGTTCACTAGGAGCTTCAATTCTAACAGGTGTATGTGACTTAACAGATGTATCAGGATTATAGTTCGAATGCTTTAACCAGAAAGCTTGTTCTACAGACAATTCTTTTTTAGTAACAAAACATTTACCAAAATCTTCTTTTATTTTATTCAACGTTGAATAATCAATTGGAGAAATATTAATTTTCTATTTAATTAAAATTGGATCATTTTGTTTATCAAGCATCTTTGATCAACTCTCTTCTTCCAAAATCAATGTCTCTTCATCATCAATCACAGAAATCACATCATGTTCTTTAGCAATAACACTACCATCATATAATGTTGATTTAATCCGCTGAGCTTTTCTAAGATGGAATGGATTTTGATAACCAAGAGTTTGTTTGTGACTATTATCGTAAAAAACTTGAGGTTTCGTTAGCATATGCATTGCTTGCGTAGATCGATACAACTTACAAAGAGTATTCTCTAGTTCTTTATTTTTTTTTCAAAACAATTTCCTTGTCAATGTATTTAGACTCTTTTTCTTTAGATTCTGTTTTGAAAATAGTTAATGTTTTTGATAAAGACTCCTTTTCTTTGACATTATTAGAAAAAGTTTCTTTAATTGTATCGATCTCCTACTGAAAAGCCGCAAGCTTTGCATTTCTATTCTGAATTAAATCATTCATTTTAGAATCTATTAATTTTTCACGTTTATTTAAATCTACATTAAGTTTTTGTTCAAAAATGGCGACTCGTTCATTGTATCTCTCAAGCTCAGCGGTTAATATTTAATTTACCATTTTATTTGTCTGATTTTCCTTATCTAGATGAGCTACATGATGAGTCATTTGTTCAACCAAAGATAGCACCAATAAATTATTAGGAGCAGAAGGATTAGTATCCTGAATAACTGCATCTTGTGACTCTTGTAGATATTGAGAATACGGAATGATATTACTATCACTATGTATCTCATTATCATGAAAATCGTCAAAATGTGTTTGATGTGTGCTTAAACACACATCATTTATACTCCAAAAAACATAATTAATCTAACTAAAAATGCTAAAATATGGATAATTACCTTGCAAATATGTTTGTTTGGTATTTTTATGTCTTGCAAGTACTATGGATTGAAAACAATGCAAAAATGAGTATTTTCGGGTTTGTTTCGATCAGGAGAGCTTAATATTCAAGATCAAGATGAAGTCATGAAAATTCTCCAAGCATGCCATTGGAAAGAGCACAAAATTACGAGTCCAACGGTACCCTTAGAGTTTATTGGACCAACCCGTGACCTACTCAATGGGTCGGGCCAGCCCAAACAAACAAAAGCCCAAGTTATATCTAAATTGAAGGTTGATGACATCATGGGCATGTGCCCTTAAATAATTCAAAAGACCTCATGTGCCACCCCACTAGCAATTTATTTAACCAATCAAGAATGACCACGTGGCAAGGTAATTCTTATAAGATATCAAATTCATTTGCAAATTTATCAAATGGTGATATTTGTTTGCGTATGAATGAAGCAGAAAAGAAGGGCACGTGTCTCATTTTGAGCGATTGATCAACCCTGCATACTCTGGCAATCCGAGGTCACAAGAATCAAGCCCAATAATTGGCTCATAACTACTCAATGATTGGAGGAATTTACATTTTTAACCCCACCCTCTCTCTAATAAATACACAACACGCCACCCCTTTAGTTTATTCATTAGGAAAAATTTAGTTTTAGTTTTATTATTCTTCTTTGTAGCTTTTTTTTTGTTTAGATATAGCTTATTTTGATTTTATGTCTTATTGTATCAAGCTTAATTCGCAAGCTTATTGAGATATTGTAATAAAGATGGTGTGAGCTTAATGGAAATCTTGGTTTGCTTATTTTTATTGCTTATTTATTTGTTTCTTATTTCGCGTATGTGTTTATCAAATAAGCATTTCTATGAGCTTTTTCATTTCAAATCTCTTTAGAAGCTTTAAGATCATCTCCTATAAGCTTTCAAATACTTATTCGATTTTATTTTATAAGTTTTAAAGGATTTTGGTTGTAATACGCTTGTATAAGCTCGGATCTAGCTTATTATTGTGCTTATATCGTTTCAGTGTTGTTAGAAGATCATTTATTTTGATTTAATAAGCTTCTAAATAGCTTATTCGAATTCAAATGAGCTTATTGCGTTTAGATAAATTTTTCGTAAGCTTATTTGCTTAATAATTTTGTGATTTAAGTCATTAGGAGCTTTTAGCGTATTTTAATTCCTTGTTGTTGCTCTAGTGTGCTTATTAGTGCTTCTTGATTGCGTAATAGTAAAGCTTAAATAATTGTTTGTCTCATTAAGATAGCTAGTGCGTAATCGATTTTGGTGGATGCTTTGTAACACCCCCAAAATGGGTCGCAGCGGAATAAGGATCCGGGGCATGTTACTTCAAGATCAACAACACAAGATATATATAAGAACGACACAAAAGTCGTTTAGATTGATACATTGGATTTAAATAAAAGTCATATTACAAAAGCTTATAGCTTTACTTGTTCTTTATTTAATATTTACAAAAACGTCATTGTTTTACCAATACAGGAAGCACCTAAGTCTTTAACAGTCGCAATCCAAATAACAATCAATGCTATCCTGGATTCGGTGCCTAATGTACTACCTGAATACATTGCTTTATTATCCGTCAACTTTAATTGTTGTGATATGCATAGTTTATGTATTTTAAAATTTTGCTGGACCGCAAGATTATCCCGTGATGTTCACAACAGGATGCAAAATCACAAAACCTGATTATTGTTGCCACTAAGCTCATGACACCAGAAGCTCAACCTTTTTTGCTATTTTTAGCAGTTATTTGCCCGTTACAGATGTTGTAACCGCAAACATCCAAGTCAACATGGTCAACGCTTCGTTCCCAGTGATAGCTTAATCACAAAAAAGGGCGAGGTTAATTCCCAATAGATCTATTTATATCATTCGCGCTCACATAATGTAATTCACAACTACTCTCCCCATTGCAGTTAACAGTTCATGAATTTGGGCTCAGGAGGGTTTTATCGCACTTAGGCAAACAAATAATCAATATATTACTTTCAACATCTTGCGTCCAATTTATAAAAAAAAGCATGTTTCCACCCCCTAAATAATTTCAAATCAGTTAAAACTGTAAACGTGGGGTATGAACTCACCTTGGAGTACAGATAGCTTATAATAATCACGATATAAACGTCACGCATGACGATAAAAGCAATAACCTATTTAAATTAAGGCCGTATAAGTACTGAGTACTTAATTTAATAACATTGTAATACTAAATTATAGTTTTAATAGGACTATCGTTCGGGCTATCATAATTAAAGAGGTTTAAGACATAGACGTACGAGGAGTTTAAGGACACTTTAAATCGTAAATCCAACAACTCGTCGATACGCCATCCGAAGAGGCCTCATTATGAAACTCCCTAGTATTATAGCACTTTGATAACCACTCAATATTATATATAGCATAATCACCGACTAATCGTTTTAGTAAAATAATATTTATAAAGTGAAAACGTTTATAAATATACTTTTCGTAAAAATGACCTAATTTGGTCGTTTTAAGCACGTTGCTCGCGTTTTTAAGTTACCACGTCTTAGTAGTAAGACGAAGCGATCAAAATATTACATTTTCGACTTTTTAAATTCTGTGATGAATAGATAAATTCATGTTCAAACAGCCTCATTTTCGTTTTTAGGCTTTTATTGGCTGTCTAAAACCTTGTAATCGTAATAAAACTTATTCGTTTTAATCCCGGATTTTAGTGATTCCTTCGAGTACGTTCTTGTTTATTAAAAGAGGTTTATATTTTTTAATGTTAATCCCGCTGATGAAATAGTGATTTTATTTACGTTGTTCATAGTTTTATTAAAATTACTTTTATAATCTTTAATTATCGAAAATGTCGTAATTACTCGATTTATAGTTCTACGTTCCGTAACGATTCTTTCGTTGTACGATCTCGTAATCAAATAGTTATATCTTTTTAGATATTTTAAAATAAAAGTTGCTTGTATTGAATAGTAACTTTTATAAAAATAGTTTTATAAAAGTTTTTATAGTCGTAAAACTCTGTTTATTTACGTATTTTTTTAGTTATCGATCGGTTTTTCAAGTATCTTATTCATTATGGATCGTCACGAGGAGTATTTTTATTTTATTATATCTCAAAACCTATCTGTCACAAAATTCGAATTTGGATGACACTAAGTTAACCTTCATATATGTTTCTTTATAAAACTTGTTTTATGTATCATTTAAGTTAGTAGTTTTAATATAAAACTCTTTTTAAACATATTTTACATTTGTGGTACTTATAATATAGGTTTCAATTATAATCCATAGTACTTGTTATTTTTGTAAACAAGTTTACCCTTTTTACTTTCATTATTTGCACATGTAGAAAGTTTAAGATACATTTATATATCTATTTTGTCATTAATTATGTTGATTCTTAAACAATAAGTTAGCATTTTACTTTTTATTTTTACCTTTTCCTTGATTTATAGGATCATATGACAGATGAATAAGTGGTGTTTTGCGGCATTTACATATAAATCTTTTTTTAGAATGGTAATAGAGTGGAATTTTGTAATGGTGGAGAAGGGTGGTGGGAGTGTAGGGTTCTGGGTCTATAATGGGTTTTGATGTAGTTTTGATTTGGTTTTAGGAATTTATGTATATCACGTCTGTTTATGATGTATGTGATTAGGGTTTTTTGTTCACTACTTTTCTCGTGAGTTTAGTATTCATACTTAAAACATTGCTTACTTTGCCTTTATTTCATCAGATGTTCGTGGTTTATCCTAAACCCCTAATCTTTCTTCTTTCTTCTTAATCCTTGCAAATGAATGAATCAATGCTTGCTATTCACACTTATGGAACTACCTTAAGTTTTGTTGTGTAAAGGGTCTGTTTTTTCTCTCCTAGGATAAATACAGTTATGGATTTTGTTTGGTTGGACTTTATGTTGCCGTGAAGATATGAGAGCCTGCGTGAACAAGGAGAGTTTTTGGTGATTTTTATTGCTAAACTGTGTTTTATGAATGGAAGTGGTATATGTAAACAGTTGTTGGCATTTGATCTGATTATTTTTTGTCATTATATCTTACTATATTATTACAATGGTTTCTGTATTAACCATTGGTCTAATAGTTAGCATGACTAGCTTGATTAAAGGTTTGTAAGTGTACTTTATACCAATTATATCTGATATTATGTAATGCTGCATGAATACTTGGTCTCGATACTCTAATTTTTCGGCTTTATGATATATATTGGTCTGATGTTAGAGAATTATTATTTTGAGTATTGGGTATAATCCATGGGTATTTGTTTAGGGCGTAGTTAGGTTTCTTTTAGAAACTTACCGGGTATGCCTAAACCGTAAATTTTATTTCTGAAAACGTTATAACGTGTTCCCCCCCTCCCCCACCCCCCCACCCGCCCCCCCCCCCCCCCCGTAGCCGATAAAAATAAGATGAACAAAGTTATTAATTATCCTCATAATAATCATATAACACTTGCTTGATGTATATATTTAATCGTTTAATGCCCGTTTACATTGTATGATCATTTTCAGTTTACGCGATTTAACTTAACGTTTACGGTTTAAGAGCAAACGCGTAAAACCCTAAAAATAAATTATGAATTACATAATGTCATACAATGACCTAAAATACGAGGTGTTATAGTCTCCCCCCGTTAGCTGAGCCTTGTCCTCAAGGCTTAAGACGCAGCACTTGATGACGGCCCGGTCTTTGAGAACAAATGTGGGTATTTCTTCTGGAATTGATCTTCGCGTTCCCATGTAAACTCTGGACCTCTCTTGGAGTTCCATCGAACCTTGACTAATGGGATACGGCTTCGCTTTAACCGTTTGACTTCACGATCTGTGATCTCTATCGGTTCCTCGACAAACTGAAGCTTGTCATCAAAATGAAGTCCATCCAACGGAACGGCTAAGGGTTCGTCGGCATGACACTTCTTTAAGTTAGACACGTGAAATGTATTATGAACTCTGCTCAGCTCCTCAGGAAGCTCGTCAGGAAGCTCGAGCTTGTATGCAACGTCTCCAACCCTTTTTATTACCTTGAAAGGTCCAACAAACCTGGGATTTAATTTCCCTCGTTTGCCAAAACGTACAACCCCTTTCCAAGGCGAAACCTTGAGCATCACTTTATCTCCAACCTCAAACTCCATCGGCTTACGCTTCAAATCAGCGTAGCTCTTTTGTCTATCACGAGCAGCTTGCATCCTTTGTTTAACTTGAATGATTCTCTCAGTCGTCTCTTGTACTATCTCTGGACCGGTGAGTTGAACTTCTCCAACCTCAGCCCAACAAACAGGCGAACGACATTTTCTACCGTAAAGTGCCTCAAAGGGTGCAGCCTTAATGCTAGCATGATAACTGTTATTGTATGAAAACTCGACCAATGGCAAATGTTTAACCCAACCATTTCCAAAGTCGATCACACAAGCTCTAAGCATATCTTCGAGAGTTTGAATGGTTCTCTCGCTTTGTCCGTCAGTTTGCGGATGATATGCCGTACTCATATCTAAACTTGTACCCAAAGCTTTCTGAAGTGACCTCCAGAAATTTGATGCGAACCTAGGGTCACGATCACAAATAATCGAGACCGGTATTCCATGCCTTGTTACTACTTCCTTTAGGTACATTCTCGCTAGTTTCTCCAGAGGGTCAGTTTCTTTCATGGGTATAAAGATTGCGGACTTTGTAAGACGGTCAACGATTACCCAAATGGTGTCATACCCTTGTGATGACTTAGGAAGCTTTGTGACAAAATCCATCGTGATATTGTCCCACTTCCATTGAGGTATCTCGGGTTGTACCAACAAACCCGATTGTCTCTGATGTTCGGCCTTGACCTTAGCACAGGTCAAGCACTTGCTAACATAGGTGGCGATATCAGCTTTCATATTGGGCCACCAATATAGCTTCTTTACGTCTTGATACATTTTCTCGGAACCTGGATGGATAGAATACTTCGATTTGTGGGACTCGTGCATGATCACAGTCCGCAAATCGTCATAACAAGGTAACCAACTCCTGCCATTGAGGCATAGGGTTCCATCCGTACGAGGTTCCAACTTTTCCGTTCTAAGTGCCTCTGGAAATTTAGCATTTTCAATCAGCATACCTCCAACATCCTCATTCTTGATGTTCTCTGGTTTCCGTGCTTCAGTCTGAGCATTCAAGATTTGCTTAGGAAGATCCAAGCTAATAGTCATGACTAAAGCTCGAACTCTTAACGGTGGTTCCCGTTCTTTCCTGCTCAAAGCATCAGCAACGACATTTGCCTTCCCTGGGTGATAACGAATATCGCAATCGTAATCACTAAGCAACTCTAACCATCGGCGTTGTCTCATGTTCAATTCCTTCTGATTAAGAATATGCTGTAAACTCTTATGATCAGTGAACACCGTACACTTGGTACCATACAGATAGTGCCTCCAAATCTTCAGAGCGAACACTACTGCTCCAAGTTCCAGATCATGAGTAGTATAGTTCTTCTCATGGATCTTTAACTGGCGTGATGCATAAGAAATAACCTTTTCCCTTTGCATCAACACAGCGCCCAAACCCTTGATCGAAGCATCGCAGTATACGATAAAATCTTCACTTCCTTCGGGTAAAGCCAGAATTGGTGCACTACACAACTTCTGCTTCAATAACTGGAACGCTGCTTCTTGTTTGTCACCCCACTCAAACTTGACCTTCTTTTGAGTGAGCTTGGTCATTGGTTTGGCGATCTTTGAAAACCCTTCAATGAATCGTCGATAATACCCAGCAAGACCTAAAAACTGACGAATCTCCGTTGGTGTCTTAGGAGATGCCCAATCTTTAACGGATTCGATCTTGGCTGGATCCACATGAATGCCTTTATTATCAATCACGTGACCGAGGAACTGTACTTTGGGAATCCAAAATTCACACTTGGAAAATTTTGCATACAACTCCTCTTTCTTCAACAACTCCAATATTATCTTCAAATGCTCTTCGTGCTCTTGCTTGCTCTTGGAATAGATCAAAATATCATCAATAAAGACAATTACGAATTTGTCCAGATAAGGTTTGCACACCTGGTTCATGAGGTCCATAAACATAGCAGGTGCGTTGGTCAAACCAAACGGCATAACTTGGAATTCATAATGTCCATATCGAGTTCTGAAGGCAGTCTTCGAGATGTCTTCTTCTCGAACCCTCAATTGGTGATAACCTGACCTTAGGTCGATCTTCGAGTAGACACTCGACCCTTGAAGTTGATCGAATAAGTCATCAATTCTTGGTAGCGGATAACGGTTCTTCACCGTTAGTTTGTTTAGTTCCCGATAATCTATGCACATCCGTAACGATCCATCTTTCTTCTTGACGAATAGAACTGGAGCTCCCTATGGTGACGAACTGGGTCTTATAAAGCCTTTGTCGGAAAGCTCTTGTAGTTGATCCGCCAATTCTTTCATTTCTGATGAGGCCAATCGATAAGGTGCCCGTGCTACAGGTGCAGCACCAGGTACTAGATCGATGTGAAATTCTACTTGTCTGGTATGTGGAAGACCTAACAAGTCCTCGGGAAATACTTCGGGAAAATTTTCGACGATCGGTACATCTTGCAGTTGCTTCTTCTTTGACTTGTCTCCAAATTAGGGTTTTATAATGTTTCTTAAACTTCACATATGAAAATAATGAAAGTAAAAGGATTAAACTTGTTACAATGAAATTATATGGACTAGGGATGAATTAAACCTTATTATAATACCACATAATAAAATATGGGTTATAAGGTTATTATAAATAAACTACTAACTTAATAAGTACATAAAACAAGGTTTTATAAAGAAACAAACATGAATACATATGGGCTGCCTAAATTCGAATCTTAGACAGTAGGTAATGATATTTTATAAAAATAATACGCCTCGTGACGATTCCATAATGATAAGAAACTTGAAAAACCGATCTATAACGAAAAAGAATACTTATAAACGATTTACTACTATAAAAACTTTATAAAACTATTTTTTAAAATAAAAAGTTAACTATTCATTACAGCACACTTTTACTTTTTAAAACCTCTACAATATGATATAACTATTGATTACGAGATCGTACAACGCAAAAACGTTAAAAACGAACTTTAACGAATAAACTACGACGTTTTCGAATAATTAAAGTTTATAAAAGTAATTTTTAATAAACTATGAACAGGAAAAAATCACTAAACATCAGTGGATAAATTTGAGAGATAATTATAAATCTTTTAATAACGTGAACGTACTCGAAGGAATCACTAAAATCGGAGTTAAAACGAATAAGTTATCGCGAATACAAGTTTACGCTAATTAAAACCCTAAAACGACAAATGAGCTGTCATGAACAGTAATTTTACTATTCATCACAGAATTTTTAAAACTTTAAAATGTAATATTTTGATCGCTCGTCTTACTACGAAGACGTGGACGTAAGAAACGCGAGCAACGGGTTTAAAACGACCAAGTTAGGTCATTTTTACGAAAAGTATATTTATAAATGTTTTCACTTTATAAATACTATTTTACTAAAATGATTAGTCGGTGATTATGCTATATAGAATATTGAGTGGTTATCAAAGTGCTATATTACTAGGGGAGTTTTCATAATGAGGCCCTCGCGTATGCTATCGATGAGTTGTTGATTTACGATTTAAAGTACCTAAACTCCTCGTAACCATGTCATGACCTCTTTAATTTATTGATAGCCCGAACGATAGTATGATGTAACAACTATAAATTAATTCGATGTTAATTAAAGTACTCAGTACTTAAACAACCTTAATTTAAATAGATTTGGCTTTATCGTCTTGTGTGACGTTTTACTGAGATTAATTGAGCTATCAGTACCAAGGTGAGTACATAGCCCCACTTTTTAACAGTTTATACTATTTATTATTATTTGGGTGAAACAAGCTTTGTTTTATAAATTGGAACGCAAGTGTTGAAAGTATATTGATTATGTGTTCTAAGTACGATAACCCTCCTGAGCCCATAATTCATGAAACTGTTAATTGCATGAGATGTAGTTGAGAACTACATTATGTGGCGCGAATTATATAATAGATCTATTGGGATTAACCTCCCCGTTGGGTGATTAGCTATCACTAGAACGAACGTTACCATTCGGACTTGGATGTTTGCGGTTACAACAACTGTACGGGCAAATACTGCAAAATAGCCAACTAAAGGTTTAGCTTCGTGTCATGAGCTTAGGCAACAATAATCTGTTTTGTGATTGTTGGCATATGTTTGTTAAACATCACGGGAAAGTCTTGCGGTCCTGCATAATTTAAATACATAAAATCCTATGATTCACCAAAATTTTTGTTGACGTTTTAAGCAAGTTTCAGGAGGACATTAGGCACGAGATGCCAAGGATCATTGGAATGTACATTTAAAGACTTATGTGTATCAAGTTTGGGACATATATGTTGTCTTTTGTAATATTACCCCTCAACAAAGAACAAGTAAAGCTATAAACTTTTGTAAGATATCTTTTATTTAAATCCAATGTATCAGTTTTAAACACTGGAGGATTGAGTGCGTTCTTATATATATCTAGTGCAGTGGATCTTGAATAACATGCCCGTATCCTAATCCGCTGGCGACCCATTATACCCAATACCCAAAATAATAAATATAACATCACATATATGTACATATGCCGAAATTTTGATGATAGGACCAAGACTTTACAACTTGTCCATAATATCTAGATATTTAAGAAATATCTAGGAAACAAACTCTTACACCATAATCAACTTGACTTCTTAACCTTGTGCTAGGGTTAGAAAGTAACCATGGTTAAGTTAATAAGATATTTTTACTATAAATACACTTGCATGCATAAGTAAACTTTACCTAAACTCTTTACTAGCAAAATTTATTTTCTTTCTCTTTTCTATGCTCTAAAAGCCACGGCTCAAATAACAAAGATAATCAAACCATACAAAATTTTTATACAATCCATACAACCCTTTACACATCAATCCTAAGGCATACTAAGGTGTTTGCAAGCATTGGTTCATCATTTGCAAGTATTAAGGAAGAAAAGGAAAGATTAGGGTTTCAAACCTAATCTAGGGTTTATAAGCTTGTAAGCTTTGGTTTTGAATCTAAACACGGGTTTAGAACTTATTTCTCATCTCATACATTATCACTAAGGTCTTCCTAATTCCTTTATACTTTTATTTCTTATGATTTTATGTGTTATATGTTAAATATGGCTATAATCACCACTAAGGACTTTTTAATATGTAAAATGAGTTATTACTTATGTTTATGATTTTATGCACTTATTCTTATGTCATATGGTCATATATATCATGGAAAAGTGAAAATAAAAGTATGTTAACATATGGTTTAAGTATAAACATGTTTAGGTTAAATTAGGGTTTTATAAGGTTTCTTAATCTTCACATGTGAAAATAATGGAAAGTAAATTGTTAAACTTGTTAATCATGGACAAATGAAAAATATATGGACTAATGGACATTAATATAAGTATCACATATGTTACATATAGTTATTAGGGTTTTTAAAGTAAACTACTAAATTAAATAATACATAAAACAAGTTTTAAACACATTTTGGACTTTTATAAAATAGGTTTTATAAAAAGCACTATTCTTACAGCAATCATATTTTTAAAAACATCAAATTAATAGGTATAACTTTTAATTACGAGATCGTCCTCGACAGAATCGTTAAAAATGGAGGCTATAACGAATAAATACGACGTTTAGGGTTTTACGGCAACTTAAATCGATAAAAATATACTAGGTCTGATGTGAACAGTTATTTTTACTGTTCACAGATGGTCCGAAATTCAAAAAATGTAATTTTGATAACTCGTCTTGATACGAAAGATGGACATAGACACGCGGAGAATCGGGCTTAAAACGCGAAAGTTACGCCAGTTTACTAAAACGGTAATTTAAAACGTTTTAACTTGTTAAGCACAACCTTTTCCAACAACATTAGTTGGTGATTGAGCTATATGTATATTATGTGGTATCAACGTACTATATTAAAGGGATTTTCATAATGAGGCTCTCTCGGATGGAGTTTCGCGAGTTGTTGGAATTTACGATTTAACTGTCTCCTAACTCCTCGAACGTCATGTCATGACCTCTTAAATTATGATAGCCCGAACGATAGTACGATGTAACAACTATAAGATTATATTCAAGTACTCGGTACTTATACGACCTATGATAATTTAGGTTGCATTCGATCTTTTACGTGACGCTTTATCTGCGATATTTGGATTATCTGAAACTCAAGGTGGTTCAGAGCCCCACGTTTTACTGATTTGTTGTTTACTAAGTTTTGGGGTGAGAACTGTTGTATCAAATGGCATTTACATGGTTGATTACAAATTGAATATGCTCTTTCTTTACTTGTCATGCGATGAGATACAATATTGGTTTACTTTTTGGACGTAAATACATAATTGACTTTGTAAGGAATAATTACGGTTTAGCTTCGGTTCATGAATGTAAATCATTGGAGGGTGAGCGCGAATGTTATAAATAGATTATTGGGGATTGACAAACCCCTTAGGGTGATTAGCTCCACTAGTTCGAGATCGAAACTAACGAACGTTTATCATGTCGAATTACGCTGGATTGGTATCTTCAGGGCCAACACTGAATACTAATGTTCTTACCGTGCCTTGATAATAGTGGCATACTTACAAGTCTAGTCACAGTTCCATGACTTAGGAGTAATCGTAATTCATTTCTCTTACATACTTGAAATAATTGGGATTTTATGCTCATTATAATATCTACCTTGAAATATTTTAGGATATTGTGTTCTTACAATATACACTTGAACCATTCTTAAAATATTGTGCTCTTTGCATTATACACTTGAAACATTTTATGAATATTGTGCTCATTACAATATACCTTGAAACTTTTAGGATTTTATATAAGGAACCCTAAATATGTTGGTTTATGCGTTGCAAGTCTTGTATGGCGAAACTTGTAAATAGTAAACCATATATATGTTTTTTGCGATTTACACTTCATATTATAAAAACCTATGAACTCACCAACTTTATGTTGACCCTTTTAAGCATGTTTTTCTCAGGTGAAATAGATGCTTAGCCTATTTGAGGAAAATGGGAGTCCAAACTTTTCAAGAATACTTTTCAAACGACACTTAGAGGTCGTTCTCTCATGACTTGTGTAATGGTATTATGAGTAAAAGATCCCAGAAACAAATTCCGCCTGCGGATCCAATTTTGGGGGGTGTTACAGATTGGTATCAGAGCAAGGTTATAGAGAACTAGGTTGCGTATCTTACCTAGACTATGACCACTTTCAACGATCACATTTTCAAAAGTTTTTACGGGACATACATGATATACATGCAATATGATAACGATGTGAAGTTAGATGAACGTAAAAGGTTCGAGTATTGTCCATAGTCGAGGTAAATTTATTAACTGATCGAGAAGTGTAAACAATTAATGACTGAATCTCAAGCAGTTCTTGTTTGATGAGTTGCGAATTGAGCCATGACAGCGTTGTTCAAAATCGAGGTCTTGATAAATTCACCTCGAGGATGGTTTGGTCGTGAGGATTATGTGAAACAATTACGCGTAATTATAGTGGTAAGACCACTATAGGGAATATTTGTCTGATATTATGCAGACACACTTACTTGTTTCTTGCGAACGTGACTTTTGTTAATATATATATATATATATATATATATATATGTATAAATATATATATACTTACCATACCTTGTGCATTCTACAATTATTTATATAAGGGTGATTTAAATAAATACTGGAGCATTCCTTTAGGCAAGGTAGTACTATAAGCTCATAGTTTCTAAATGATACCCATAAACATTTAAGTTATCAATTATGATATCTTACCATCAACCTTTTATGACCATGAGCGCACTTATCTTGACCATACATCATTCACAAAACACTCTATTTCGGAGCATGACTTTGAGAATTAAACTAATCTCACATTTTTGGGGATTTTGAAGGAATTGGCACCAAAACGGGAGCACAAGGTCATACACCAGTTATGACAAATCCTACCACCACCACTGTCATCCAATGCCCAAATTCAGCAATGGATTGAACAAGGGGTTACTGCTGCACTGACAGGCACGTGATGCAAACAGAATGGCGGATGACAGCCATATTCGGGTACGGGTGCCAGAAGGACCGACAGCGTTACTCGGAAATGCACTTACCAAGATTCATGAGTGCCAACTCTGTATTTCAAAGGCACTGAGGAGTGGTCTCGAACTAACCCAATGGTTGATGGATGGAGAACTGTATTCCGCATAAAGCAAACTGCTCTGTGAGAATCAGATCAAGTTTTCACTTGTACTCTTTTAGCAGGTGCTCTGACGTGGTGGAATTCCCACGTTAGGATTGTTGGTCATGATGTTGCGTATGCAATGACTTGGATAGATCTGAGAAAGAAAATGACTGGACAAGTACTGTCCGAGGAACGAGTATAAAGAAGCTCGAGAATGAGTTATGGAATTTTGATAGTAAAAGGTACAATGTGACAGGGTACAACCTAAGTTTCCCCAGGGGAAAAAATTAATAAAAAAAACTAGCACTGTTGTGTGTTAGAAGTTTCCTGAGGAGTTGACAAGGTTGAAAGGTATGTCGAGTGGTTTGCCCGATATGATTCTTGGATGTGTTCCCCTGTACCATTACATTTTGTGGCGTCAAAACCAAAAAACATGCAAGAAGATACTGAAAATGGCAACAGAGGTTGATGGATAAGATAATTAGCACTTGTGCTGAACGTCAGCTGACAACAGAGAAACTTGACAACAACCACCAAAACCTCAACAACAATCTTCCCAAGAGCAGAAATGTGGTCCAAGCTTACGCCGCTGGGACTGGTGAAAGAAAAGAGTATGCTGGAACTCTACCACTATGCAACAAGTGCAAGATTAAAAAGGATTTGGGGAAGTTCTAGTGGAATGCCATGCTTATCTCGGAAACACATCTCATGATCACTTGTTTAATTTTTACGTATTGTTACTTTCTACGTACTAAGTCGCGTCACGTCTTTTAGGAGGTGCTTAGGAGTACTTCCCGCTCGTTCGAGACTCGTCATACTTCTGATCTAATTGTTCTCTCGGTGAGTTCATAGCCTCGCCTTTCTACTTATAAATGTTTTTATAAACCCCGCGAGGGAGATACATGCTAGTTTTATAAATTGAACACAAGTGATTTTCGGTTGCTGGACCCGATTGTGAACTAATTGCATAAGTACCTATTGCAGAAAGGCCCCCTAATTTCATGCACTGTTAATTACCTATGATGGGTGAGCGCTAGTACATTAAGTAGATCTATTGGGCCGTGACTGCCCTGTCTGGGGTTGTGACATCCATGGCGCGATCACCCCTAAAGGACATTTTGTATTGAGAATTTCTTTAGGTATATTGCAATATTACCTAGTTGTGGGGCATGTGGTTACATATTTATAATATGTTGGTTAACGTTTCAGTGGCATGAGCTTAATGCATTAGTGATTAAAACTTGTTTGATCCACAAGTTTTCGATGATTAAAAATACTTGTGTTCACCCTTTATTTCATATAAACTCTATGGATTCACTCAACGTTTTCGTTGACTTTTTAGCATGTTTTATCTCAGGTAATCAGGGTTGATGGCTTGGAGTGGCGAATGGAGTCTAGCGCGAAATGTTTTGATTAAACTTGTTTTGGTTCCATTCATTAAAAACACTTTGTGTTATGGTTTTTAAAACTTATGTTATGATGTTGTATGGTGACGATCTTGTGGACAAATTTTCGACTCTGATCTTTCATGAATGGGACAATGTTATGTTTTAAACGTCTCTTTTGAGTCGTTCTTTATATTCTTATGTTGTTGTGCTATGACTTAACACCCAAACTGTTGGTTCCGCTGCGTAATGAATTTGGGGGTGTTAAACATAGATCTACAACCCAGGATACTTTACAAAATCCTTCAGGTCAAAATCATTTCAAAAACAACAAACATCCTATTGGTTTGAGAGAGTCTTCTAAACCCAATTCAAATCCAACCAAACACCATTTTAATTCATCCAAACCCTAGTACAAAGCCGAGCCTAATTAGTTGGCAGAATTTCAACTACAAGACGTAAAAGTGTATACGTTATTTCGACGTAAATTGCGTATTAGGCACTTCTTTGACCACAAAAACTTTTCTAGCTTCACAATACCCATCATTTTATTTACACAATACTCAATAAACTAAAAAATTTATCATGTTATATCATTTTTTCTATGCCGATTATGGCAAGATATAAGGAAAATTCTTCCAATTTTTGGTCAAGTGACCATAACTCATTAATACTTGATCATAATACTGCATTAATGACACACCATACCTTGCTCACTTTGGTCTAACGACCATTCCTATGACCATACTATGTTCCTCTGACTAATCTATATGCACCTTTTTGGTATCTATTTCTTATATACATTAACATTGCATAAGAGATATTAACACTTTACATACAATAAACACTTAGTAATTTTCACAATCTTTCTCTCCATCTCTATATTGCTACGCATAAGCATGTGCACAAACCAAATCCATAGCATTTTCTACAACACCATACATCCTATACACTTCCATTTCTGAGGTATTCTAAGTGATCCCAAGCATTAGGCTAACATTTTTCTAGTATTAATCAAGTAAAAGCAAGATTCGGTTTTCTTGAGCAAACTAGGGTATTCTTAAGTGTAAGCTTTGCGTTTTAAGGCTAAAACACGGTTTAGCATTGTTTCTCTTCATCCATCATACATTCTAAAGGCTTCTATAAGGTCTATTTTAAACTTTATGCTTTATGTTATGAGTTTTTTATATATATGAGTGCTTTTATAGTGGAAATCACCATTAGGAATACTTTTGAACATGAAAAATATAATTTTTCTCATGTGACTTTGATTTTGTTTACTTTCTACCCATATTATGCAAGTGGTAATATCATGAAATCAAAGGATATATAAGTCTTGTAAAGCTTGGTTAAGTATAAAAAGTTCTTATGTAAACTTGTTAATTAAAAGTTAAGTAGAATAGTTTTAATTTTCATGTAAGTAATAAACTTTGATCTTGATGATTCTTGGACAAAATGACTTTGATGGGGAGTATGGGACATAATATTCTTATGATATCATGATATCTATATAAAGTAAGACTTGTAGTACAAAAGTAAATAAATGGGGTAAATATAAAAACAAAGCCAAAAAATGAACTTAAGACTGTCATGCCAACAATTCTGTCCCCTACGTGCTATAATAATATAACTTAATTTTATATTTTATAAGATAATACCATTTCCGACGATTCCGAAAAAGGAAGCATGAAAACTTGTTTTAACGGATTAAAACGAAACAGTTACGTTAAAAACGATTTATGTTAACTAACGGAAACTGTTAAGTCGTTAGAAATGAATTTTTGATATAATATCATTTTTTATAAAATTTAATAAACAGCAAAGTTAGTGATATTTTAACAAATAATACATATTTTTTAGGATTCAAATGATATGATTCGTAATTTTTAATTAATAACGAAAGGCGTTATGGAATTTCGCGAGTTTACGACAAATCAAACTTTTATAAAATATTTTTTATAAAAAGTTACTATTCATGACAGAAAGTTATTATTTTTGTAACCTCTAAAATTATATTAATTTCAAAATACGGAACATCTCGAAAGAATCATGTTAAAAAAATCGTGAGCCCATTATCGAATAAAATCCGACATTTACGGGTTTTACGGACAACAAATACGAATTATCATAAAGCACAGTATGATTTTGTTGAACAGTAAAGTTACGTTCAACAGAGGGTCAAATTATCGAAAATGTCAAAATTATGATAAACTCGTCCTGATTCGGAAAACGATGGGCATAAGAACGGAGAATCGGGCTTTAAACGCCAAAAAGTTATGCCAGTTTTACTTCTAAGAACGGTAATATAAGTTATTAACTTTATTAAACAAAATTTTTTTCAAAACCATTAGTTGCGTCGATTGAGTATATAGAATATTTATGTGGTTATCAAAGTACTATATTACTAGGGAGTTTCATAATGAGGCCTCTTCGGATGGGTTTCGACGAGTTGTTGGATTTCGATTTAAAAGTTTTGTCCTAACTCCTCGAACGTCTGTCATGTTTTAAATTAGATTGCTTACCGAACGATAGTACGATGTAACATCTATAAATTATATGTAAGTATCAGGTACTCTATAGACACTTGTAATTTAGGTTGCATTCGATCTTTTACGTTGGACGCTTTATCTGCGATATTTGGGCGTATTATCCTGAACTCAAAGGTTGAGTTACATTGCCCACGTTTTACATGATTTGTTTTATAAGGTTTGGGGAGAAAACATGCTTGTTTACAAATTTATTTATATGGTTGATAACAAATTGGTTTACATACTCTTTTATATATCTCACGATGAGATACACTACTTGGTTTACTTCTTGGACGTAAGCACATACTTGACTTTACTCCGATTACTTACGGATTAGCTTAGGTTTCTAAATGTAAATCACTTGGAGGGTTGAGCGCGAATGTTATAATAGATCTATTGGGGATTTGGACCACCCCCTATTCGTGTGTGATTAGCTCTCACTAGTTCGAGATCGAACTAACGAACGTTATATCACTGTTCGGATTACGACTGGTATTGGTGGTCTACAGAGGCCCAACACTGAATACTAATGAATTTTACAGAGCCTTAATTATAGGTGGCATACCTTAATAAGTCTACGTCGCAGTCCATGAATTAGAATATTGTGCTCATTACAATATACACTTGAAACATTTTTGAATATTGTGCTCATTACAATATACACTTGAAACATTTTTTGGATATTGTGCTCATTATAATATCTACTTGAAACATTTTGGGATATCATGTTCATTACAATATATATACTTGAAACATTTTAGGATTTTATATAAGGAAACCTATATATGTAGGTTTATGCGTTGCAAGTCTTGTATGGGCGAAACTTGTAACATAGTAAACCTATATATATAGTTTTGGGATTTACATTCGTACTTACAAAAACCTATGAACTCACCAACTTTATGTTGACCCTTTTAAGCATGTTTTTCTCAGGTGAAATAGATGCTTGGCCTATTTGAGGAAAATGGGAGTCCAAACTTTTCAAGAATACTTTTCAAACGACACTTAGAGGTTGTTCTCTCATGACTTGTGCAATGGTATTATGAAGTAACGCTCCCGGAAACACATTCCGCTGCGACCCAATTTTGGGGGTGTTACACCAGCAATACTAATGATGTTAGTACCGCTTATTGTGTTCCCAATCCTTCTGGTCAAAACTTAAAGTATGAATAAACATCATCATACTCATTACTTGTTAATCAATCAAGTTGCCCTCAACTGGATTATGAGGACTTGGAACAGATTGATGAATATGACCCTGAAGAAATGGACTTGAAGTGGCAAGTGGCCATGATCTCAATGAGAATGAAAAAGTTTTACAAGAAGACTGGTAGAAAGCTATAATTTGATGCAAAAGAACCAATTGGCTTTGATAAAACCAAAGTTGAATACTACAATTGCCACAAGACAGGGCATTTTGCTAGAGAGTGTAGAATCAAGGGAAATCAAGATAACAGGAGGAGGGATGCATGGAATTCTGGAAACAAGGATGGCAGCAGAACTGGAAAGAAGGAGGACTCTAAAGCATTGGTGATAATTGATGGAGAAGGTATAGATTGGACAAATCATTTAGAAGAAGATGAAGATTATGCTTTGATGGCTTGCAACAGCTCAGAATCAGACACAGAGGTAATTTCCTGTTCAAATAAGTGTAAAGAGTCTTATGCTAATCTTAAAAAACTATATGATGCTCTTAGAGAACAACTTAGTGATGCAAGCATAGAAATAAAGGAATATTCTCAAGGTCTTAAGAAAGTTGAAGCACAGTTAGTTGCTCATCAACAAGGACAACTTTGGTATGAACAAAAGATAAAATTTATGAAGATAGATTTAGATGATAAAACAGATGTTCTAACATACCATAAGAAATTGCTAGCAGAAGCTCAAAAAGAAAAAGAAGATTTAAAGGCTAAAGTAGAAAAATGGCATAACTCTTCTAAGAATCTTAGTAAACTGCTTAATACCCAAATGAGTGCTAATGATAAGTTTGGGCTTGGGTATGGGGATCACAGATATGATGGTATTTTGAGCTATGAAAATGAAGTGTTGCAGAGTGTTTTTATGAATAAAGAGAGTGAGTTAGAAAAACAACCCTTTTATGATAGGTTTGTTATAGCAGAAGGAATGCATGCTGTACCCCCACCTATGACAGGGAATTATATGCCCTCTGGACCTGACATTAAAGTAGATTACTCACAATTTACATATGGTCCAAAACAAGCTCAACCTAGTGAATCTGAATCCCAATCAAGTGAATTTGATACCTGTGAATCTAACATTAGTACAGAACCCTTTGAATTAGTGTCTGAACCAGTTGTCAATGAATCTAATGTAGAATGTCAACCTAAGGTCTGGTCTGATGCTCCTATCATTGAGGAGTATGAATCAGATAGTGAAGATGAGTATGTGTCTATACCAATAAAAGAAAAAGAAACACCTAGTTTTGCTAACCAGCAAGTAAAAACTCCTAGGGAAACTATTAAGAATCAGTTCACACATAGTCAAAAACCTAAAGTTGACAAGAAAGAGTTGGGGTATGGGTTTACTGTAAGAGCATGTTTTGTATGTGGTAGTCTTAATCATTTAATCAGAGATTGTGATTTCCATGAGAAGAGGATGGCAAGAAAAGCTGAGTTAAACAATGGGTGGAACAATGTGCAAAGAGTGAATAAACAAAACCAATTTGTTCCTTCAGTAGTACTAACTAGAACTGGTAAAATTCCAGTTAGTACTGCTAGAGCTAGCGGTACTAAAAATTTTAGTACTGCTAGGCAAAGTTCTAACAGACAGGCAGTACCAACTAGTACTGCTATGAAAGTTAATACTAGTAAGCCCATTATGAATAGAGTTAGACCAGCAAATGTTTTTCACAAAACTCATTCACCATTTTCAAGGCTTTTCAAAAAGACAACAGTACTTAGAACAGATTTTACAAAACAAAAAGTTAATACTGCTAAGGTAAATGCAGTTAGTACTATTGGGGGAAAAAGGGAAACTGCTGTTAAGCCCTCAGCAGGTTGTAATTGGAGACCACAAAGAAACAACTGGCATAATGTCTCCAAATACAATGGTGGATCCAGTCTTAGAAATTGTTACACTTTCAAAGATCCACTAGGCAGACTCAAGCCCAAACAGGCTTGGGTCCCTAAGAGAAACTAATCCTTTCTTTTATATTTTGATGCTGCAGGACTACCAAATAGAGCTTTAAAGAATAAAGGAATTGTTGATAGTGGATGTTCCAGGCACATGACTGGGAACAAGGCCTACTTGCTGAATTTCAGACTTTAATGGTGGGGCCTGTTGCTTTTGGATGGTAGTAAAGGTTATATCATGTAAGGTAAAAATTAAAACGGGTATGTTGGATTTTGAGGATGTATGCTTTGTAAAAGAATTCAGCATCTCAATCTCTTTTTGTGTCAGAACATATGACAAAAAGATAAGTTCTGTTTATGACTACTGAATGTTCTTGTTTTGTCTCTGAATTTAGTTACCTCACCCCCCCCCACCCATGATGAAAATCAAGTATTACTCTAAAGTTCCCAGACCCAAAACAATATGTACAGTTTCAATTTAGAGAACATTGTTCCTTCAACTGAGCGATTGGCTTGTTAATTTGCAAAGGCTACAACTGGATGAATCTAAAACAAATGGCATAGGGGTTGGGTCATGTTAATTTCAAAAACTTAAAAACTTGTATAAGGGGAAACCTTGCAAGAGGGTTTACCTTTAAATTATTTTTCAAAATGAACCAACTTGTGTTGTTGTCAGAAAGGAAAGCAACACTAAGGGCCTCTTGTAAGGCCAAATCAGTAAGTAAATTTTGCTACTCTTTACAATCTTCATATGGATTTGTTTGGACCTACATCTGTTAGAGCTTAAACCATAAAACCCCATTGCCTATTTTCACTGTGATGTTAGCAGGTTTAGTGGGGTGTTTTTTAAGAAACTATGTATGTATTAGTGGAATCCTTAAGAACTTTGTTAAGACAAATGGAGAACCAATTGAATCAAAAAGTTAAAACTATTAGATGTGATAAAGGTATTAGAATTTAAGAACAAGGTGGTTACTACTAAACATAGCCTTTCATTGTATTGATCAGATACAAAGCTTACTATAAATACTAAGCTACCTAATAAGCTAGCTACTAAGCTAGGGTTTTACAAGACTTGACACCTTGAGTAAACACACACACCTTTAGCTTTTCATTGTGAATTGAATGGAATGATAACCTAGACGCTCCCCTCTTTACTACTACTTAGAGGGGGTTAAGGTTTACAGACAAGATAGATCAATAAAATTAGGAATGCTATAAATCAGCATGAAATTCTATTTGATATTCTTCAATCACATTAATTTGATTTTATCTTTTAGCATGAGCATTAAATACTATTTGACTCTAATTTTCATCAGCATTAATGTATATTCCAGCTTTATCTTGTAAGGTCTCCATCTTTATATGTTTTGTCTTATTCATTTCCAAAGTATAATTCCTAACAATTCTTCCCTTAGTGATAATGCATAAACTAATAAGCAAGCTTCCATGAAGCTAATATAGATGAAGATTCCCATGAATCCAATTTTTTTTTTTTTGGGGGGGGGGGGCACTCTTCCCTTTTTTGTCATAATCAAATAGGAGTGCATGTAGCATGGTAAATACAATAAGCTATCCTAACATGTTTTCTACACATCTCTTGAATCATGGGAATTAGTAAGCTCCAAGCCAGCAAATTTATCAATGATGAAGAAAAAAACGAATTAATTCGAATTGTTGACAGAGTTGAATTTCCAAAACTTGTGTCTTATTATCATATTTATCCACATACCGTTCGAGTTCTTACTGCATTGTTTTGTAGACCTGTGTCTCTTGACAAAATCTCATTTCCTCTATTAAATGAGTCACTGAGCACAAATAACGTTAACTCCTTAAAGTGATAGCAAATGTACGTACGTCGAGTACGTATCTTAAGGTAGATCATACACATATGCTTGATTCATCAAGTCTTTGTCACTGCCTTATAATCACGAACAGTTATCTTAAAGGTGACACTCCTTTAAGGATATGATAGAACAAAAAAAACCTGTGAAAATCAACTATAACATCAAATAAGTATAATCAAATGTCTTCTTCAAAATAATCTCCAAAAATGTGCTCTAAACATCTCATCGTTCAAGATCCTAAACGCGTCTAAAACCCAAAATGTGTGTGTCATACGATTGGCCAGCGCTAGCGTTTTTTTTTTTTTTTTTTTTTTTTTTTTTTTTTCAAACTAGCTATATCGGACTAAACGCTCACCCCATACAAACAAAACTGTCATTTGTGACCTATTTCTGTCTCAAATCTGTCACTAAAGCTGTCACTGAACTGTTGCTGAGTGGTTGCGAAACTGTCACTGATCTTGCACTTTCTTCAACCAGCACAAATGACCAGTAGGATGAAACACATACCAATTAGAAACCGTTTGAAGAGCTGCACAAATTGTGAACTACCAGCAGTATGACCACGATTGCGGACCAGTTAGTAACAACGGGAGCAAACCTGTAGGAACACCTTTTACCCAGCAGGAACGAAACAAACGAGTGTACATGGCGTACTAACCTTTGATTATTGTGAAGATGTCATTATTTGACCTCAACAATCTTCCTGCTGCTATACCATGCCTAGATCATCGACCAGAAACATGTATCATTATGTTACACAAACCAGAAAAACCAAAACCTGTATCTAGTTCCTGCTGCCCTTTCATAGCCTGCTGCTGCTTCTACTAGGGTTTATAAAAACCCTAATTTTTGTGGTTCAAGCAACCAATTAAACTATACGAACACGCCATTAATTGAACAAAACAGATCCAAATACATTTTCTTTTTTTCTTAAAATAGTGCTTACAAAACATGCTTATTACATCTCAGTTATGGATCATTGTTGGTCCCAGACCTACCTCCCCATAACCGCCCATTGATCCATCTCAGATCAAATCACAACAATAATAATAGGGTTTGAAAAATGAGCTATTATTACCAGAGACAAAAATTTGTATCTCAGCTAGAGTTCATCACGTTGAGCCAGATGCGGCATTATTATGTTATTAATAAAAGCTTTATTGGTAGAACAAAATCAAATCAAGCAGAGATAAATATGATTGAACCATATCATTTTCAGAAATAGGGTTGTGGCCTTCTAAGAAACATCATGGGACAGCAACCAACACTTGTAGATCCTAGATCGAGAGCCACGAGGCCTCTGATACCACAAGTGGTTCACGATCTAGTTTTCTAGATATCATAATCATGATCCAGCGGAATAACAAATAATACAATCATAATTAAGAACAAGGTGTTACTACTAAAACATTAAGCCTTTCATTATATTTTGTATTTGATCTAAGATACAAAGGCTTAATGTTTAGTAGTAAACACATTGTTCTTAATTATGATTGTATTATTTGTTATTCCGATGGATCATGATTATGATATCCTAGATGAGCTAGATCGTGGATCCACAAGAAGTTTTGAAATACGCTTCGCGGGAGTTTTAGAATGGGTTGTGAGGACTACATTGTAATAAAACTTTTTTAACATCCTCAGATATAACATTTGGCAGTTTTTATGATTTACATTTCAAAAAAAAAAGAAAAAAACTATTTCCATTTAGATAAGTAGAACCTATACGGGATCTAATCCTTATAAATCAAAAATCTGATTAAGGTACTGGCTCTAGTTATGTCGTGGCAGCTGCTTTTTTTTCTTGGTATCCGCGGATTTCATCTGCAAGATCAGGTTCTAACTCTTATCACAATGGTGTTGTTTTGAAGTTTTGGTATCTGCAAATGGTTTAAATTATGCATTCTGAGGTTGTTGTTAGTTTGGATTATAGCGTTCAAGCATTCGGCTAATCAAACCCTCCATTGGCTTCACGAATTGCAAGCAATAGTCTTCGCCGTGTGGTGCTTTGGCGAACATTGAAGTAGATCCAATTGGTTGAAACTCCAGCTGCCAAAAAGGAACATTAATAGATATTTAGTGTTTGGAAAGTAGTATGATATGTTTATGAAAGTTAACGGTGTAACAGCTGATTTAAGTGTCATTATTTTGTGCCCATTTTTTCATGTTTGTACTGATTCTTTTAAGTTTAAACCACTATATGAACATAAATGATGCTAAAAATATATCAGTATTAGATATACCAGATCAGTCCGAATATAATTGTTATAGAAAGGAAAAAAAAAATTGTCTCTTAACGTTGGCGTTAAATGCTTCACTTAATGTTTTCGCCTTCCTATGGATTGTATGTCCTTTCTGAAGGCAAAACTTAAATCAATCAAAATCAAATTGACCCTTTAAGAGGCGAATAATACGGTGTCCTAACGAATTATTTATGGCGTCTGGTCCGCGCCATTTCATATGGTGTCATTTAAAAGATAAAGTTGAACAACTTACCATTCAAAACTGAGCATCGTAAACATGCGTCTCTCATTTAAATAAGACTTACTTCCATTAGGTGAAACTTTTGGCAGATTTACTTTCACCATCTTTTCTACAATCCCTTCATCATCAACATCTTCACTGTCCTCCTTACTAACGCATCATCCCGCCATGCACCATCACGGCTGCCCAAGATACATTCACACGAATTTTAGATCCAAGTAAGTTTCTCGATGAACCTGTAGAGTCCTCTCTCCTCTTTTTTACCTTGTAAATCCGAACACTAAAGTTATTTACATAGCTAGATCAGGTATGTATCATCTAATACAATCGGTGAATTTACCTAAAATTGTCTTATTATGAAACACACAATCAGTAGCAGTTGCAACCTTCCAACGCATAACCCCAAATCCCACACCCATTCAGCCCTAAATCACTTATTTGTATGAAATTGTTGTTACGAAATTGTTTTTTGTACGTTCTTTCATAATTTAAAAAAATAAAGATTATTAGTTATTTTGAAATTGAAACATACAATACACAAAAAATTGGTTGCCTATAAACCGATAAGTATAAAACAGGTGCTATTATTTCATAAAAAAGCCATATTTCACGGTTGCTATATTTTTGGCTTTTTATTAGTGAAAGGTAAAGTTCACATAAACATCGGAGAGGGAGACTTCTAACTAAGTTTATACAACATCAATAATCACATGACCCTCTTTAACTATAGTGTTAACTTTTTTTTTTGTAGTTATTCTGTAATATAAATAATGACATTTGTTAAAAAAACATCGACGATAGCGAGCCTTGTACATTAACTGTTTTGATCCCAAATATTAGTAGGTGTCTACATTATTAAAACATTAGTAATAAACACTTACCTAAAACACCCCTTTTGTACATTCTGAGTATGCGCAGATGTGAAAGCTCTATGAATGAGAATTTCAGATAACTGATATCTGGTATAAATATGTTAGGAAGAAGAGTATATATGAAACTACCAATTTGTAGTGTGGGTTATCAGCAAAAAACTGGTTGCAACTGATTTAATGCAGCATCTTTAGCATTCTGATATTTTTTCGTGCCCTTCCTTGACCATTGTAAAACTAACACAACATCATACATAAATCATCAGCCGAAACACTTGAGATGGTCTTGGTCACATTAGTTTTTGATTCGCCCTCACCCTAAAAACAAAAGTTATTAAAAATATCAGAATGGGTCGGCTAAATTTTGGGCAATTTTATGGATTTCAACTTTTGTTACCTATTTGAGAACCGAAGACGAATCATCCAGTTTCACAACATTGTCGTTCTCTGCAGCAAATCTTGATCTCGTCACTATCTTCACAAATCCTGATCTCGTCACTATCATCCAGTTTTACAACACTGTCGTTCTCTAAATGCCACTTGGTACACCATCTTGAGTTTTCATACTTTTATTTCTCTTTATAGTTTTAATTAAGAAGATGGGTTTTGGTTTGTTGAAGAAACTTTCCCTTGATAGAAGAAAGATCACGGTGCCTCCAGCCATTAAAATTGCTTAGTTCTATAAGTCATCATTTTTACCCAGCTTGTAAGCACTCGCTTTTAAGGATAATCATAAGCACAAAAGAGTGTTCTTGATATTAGGTCTGAGGCATTAGAGAAAGGAACAACTCTAATTGTGTATGATGTATAAGGATGAAGTCCCCTTAGGTGATAACTTCCTGATGAATCTGTTACTGTCTCCTCATAAGAGCCTTTCAAGTCAGAACGCGCCTCAAGTGAAACGCCTTCTTTTGGCTGACCAGATAACAGAGTCACGACACCCATGGCACTGAAAGGGAAAAACAGATGATGTCTCAGAATAGTTAAAACTTGATGTCTCAGAATAGATCATGTCTCAGAGTATTAATTTTATAATATATGTTGCAACCCAATTGGTGTTTCTTTTCAATTTTAGAAGTTTATTTCCTCGAGTATGCTACCATTGTTATACAGAAAGAACAAACACAAATGGAGTGGATTCTTATAAGTGACCCTCATGCAGTAGGAGTGTAAAAGCCTCTCTTTTAAATGCAATAATGAAGCCTAAATATCTAACACACCTATGAGTAATATCATGATGTGCAAGTAATCTAAAATTAACTTGGTTGAACTGTGGCAAAATGGAAAGACAAAATGTTACCCGATGTAATCACTGAAAGACGCTTAAGGCCTTGAATGGCTAAGTCAAAGATATTTGTATGGTTGTGACGCTTATGTCCCTGCTCTTTCCCTGAATGAGATCAGTTTTGTCAGGATAAGCTAATATGTAATTCATGAATGCTCAAGAGTCCATCTGCACATTATAAAAAAACAGCATACAAAGCTCTTAAAAACAACATAAAAAGCTGGTAAAAAATATTGTTCAAAGCTGTAAAATTTGTGTCAAAACACCCTTTTCCTCTGTTGTCCAAACGCCATATAAATGGTCTAGTTAAATAAGCGTTTAGATGCCATGAAAATAACATTTAAAAGATGTTAATTCAACATTTCATAAGGGTGTTAAAAAAGTAGGTATAACCTGTACACAAAGCATCCTAAAGCTGTAAAAATCAGCATATATTATGATTTTTTTATACAATTACAATTTAAAACGCGTTTGGGACAACTTTTGACTCGTTTCCTTTTTTTAGTAATCTAGTTTCCCACAACTTCCAAACACAAAAAATAATTACCTTACTCGTTACCCAACCCACTTGACTGCGTAAACTAACTATCAATGTCAAATTCACCAACCTTTAACCTGAAAAATAGAGCACCTCAAATTCAAGATTGTTAAGCGCGTCTATTGTTTCAGTCATGGTCTCCTTCCCTTTGGTTTCGAACAACCTGCAAAACACAGTGGTAACATGTCTCAGGGCAAACATAAGAAAATAACCACAGTAAATGATCACAATTAAGTGTTAATTTTGCATATTTATTTTTAACACCAGATCACTTTTCATCTACTTCCTATTTAACCCCTTTTGACCCGTTACCAACAAAACGTAACTGAATTTTCCACTTCAAAACATTTTTCTTGAAATCTTTAACAAATTAATAATTTACAAACATATTAATTTAGGTGGTTTGTGGCGATTTACTTGAACCATTTTTGACCCATTACCTAATTTCGTATGTTTGACCTTTTCAAGATATAGAAAATTTAAATTCATTAGATAATATGATTAGGCTAGCACTCAAATAGTTGGTTATATGATCACACAACTTTATAAAACATATTGCTTACCTTTGGTTTAGGGCTAACTTGTGAGAGACGGTGGTTTAACCAACGTGTTGCATTTTCTAGGTTTTCCTTTTGCCAAAAAATTAGAAGACACCCTCGTAGCCTACATGAAATTGTTTACGGAAAACAATTTAGAAATGAATGTCTAAACTTGTATAAAAAGAATATATGTTTAGAGCAAATTTAATTCAGCACCAACACCACATACAGATTGCTAACCGCGTATGCACCAACCACTATATAATGCGTTTTACATTGGGTTTATTTTAAAAGTTAGAGTTGTAGTTTTTAAAGAAATCCTAACTAAACATATTTATTATTACATCAGCATATGTTCATTCATGTTGTTATTACAGCTTCTATCTATGACTATTCAATTCATTGCAATACTTTCAAAACACATTATCCAAACTCTCCTCTGAATACAGTTCTTGCTGATTTGCAGATAGTGGAGCGGCAAAGAATTTGAATTATTTATAGTGAAACCATCATTATAAAATCCTACACTCTTTTTCAACGTTGTTGAAAAAATACTTCCTCATTTCGTGTTCCTTGAGAGGACCTATTCTAATTGCAAGTTAATTCTTCTTTAATATTGCGCTTCTAAGTTGCAAAAGGAATAACTTATGATCTGGGATGAGAAGTTGCCATTTTGTGTTGTCACCATTGTCTTGCTCACTTGGCATCGCGTTTCCGTTTACTTAGGTCGTGGTCATCTATTAGGCTTCATACAACAAACCGTATAAGAATTTCCACTCAAAACATTGAAAAATGTGTTTTAAATACAAAAAAGAACACATCAAGAATAGCAAACTAAAAAATTAAAATTAGCAATAAAACTAAAGATCGAGACTTTATAGTTTACCTGATCTTTGGTAACTATTTTGGGTTCATCGTAACAGTGTAGCCTACCTGTAAGAACCATGTCTTAAGTCAATTACATGCTCGGTTTCCATCTGGTGTATTAGGTAGATTTAGAAAAGGAAAAAAACCAAGGCGGATGAACATATAACAATATTAAGAGGGTGTTTGGGATAACTTATCTTCTTGTGTTTGTTTGTCATTGGCAATATTAGTTGCATTGCTTTTAAAACTTTAAAGGTCTCATAAAACTAAACGTTTTTGCTTCTTGCTCAGAGAAAATAGATTTATGCTCTAATCACTACAGCTAGCCTACACATACACAATTAAACCATCATAAGCAGAACCCTAGATACTAGAATCCATAGAATTAAACCATATTCAACAAAAAAAAAAAACTGAAATTCCAACTTAATTTAATCAATAACCAGATTCAATATATCGAAAACCTGCAATAACCAAAGGCGATTAAAAAATTCATCAGGGGTTTGAAAAAAAAGTACCTAATAATCCGCTTGTTTCTTGCCTCTGGGTATCTACGGTCCTTAATAACAGCATCCAAATGTTTGCCTGAAAACCAAAGATTAAATTATCTAACAAAATTTGAAATAAAAATCTTAGAAAAACCTAAAATCTACCATTTAAACTACAAATGATTATGTTTCATTAGTGTTGGTACTGTAACAAACACGGAATGATGATTTTGTATCTTTTCTCCATCTTGATCCTGCTGAATCGTTGCTACATGCCGCGTCTTGCTCCATAAACCTAAGAAAATGCGTTTGAGAATGAATTTGGGGTGTGTGTTTTTTTGGGCGGTGGTTTTAGAGAGATGAATCTGTGCTTTAGGTGGTGGTTTTAGAGAGATGAATCTGTGCTGGAAACACGTATAGTGATTACGTGTTTTGTTATCAAGGACAGTGATTAAAATATAGTTTCTTCAGGATTAAAATAATGGTGTTACTATAGCAATCAAGTGAATGTGATTAAAATATATTTTTTTCAAGATTAAAATATTATTGTTACTGTAGCAATGAGGTGAATATTTTTTTTTTCTTTTTTTTTTTTTTTTTTTTTTTTTTTTTTTTTTCTATAGCTTTTGTGAGATAAAAAATGTTTGGACAAACAAGATAAATTTTATTAATTTATGAAATGAAATTTATAAATAGTAAGTTTATAACTAGTTTTTATTTAAAAGGTTTACTAAATTAATAAAGGATTTTTATAAAAAATAACAAAATAAGGGTAAATATACATTTAATAATAATTTAAAAAAATAAAAATAAAATATATATATATAAATATATGGGGGGCCGGTTTTAAGAAAAAAGAAAGAAAAAAGAAGTCCAAGTCAAACACAAATTAGTATTAGATAAGGATTAGGAATTAGGTATAGCCTATAAATACAAAATTTAGTCCTCTTCCCCCTTGTTCCTTTTGCTCGACTGAACCCCAAGAAGAGAAGAATTTTTTTTTTTTTTTGATCAAGAATCATGTGTGTTGATTTAAGTGTAATCGGTTAAAGGTTTTAGGTATGATCTTCAATCCCATTCTTGTTTAACTCTTCTTATATTAGTAACATTAATTGGTGGAATTAAGGTTTCATTAAAATTCAGTAAACATGTTTAGATGATCATTAATAATCAATTAGGATGTAATTAATAGTGTTTGGATGTGTTTGGTTAGGTGTAGTGGTTGTTAAATTCGGAATTAAAACTGGGCAGATTTTTAGGTCATCTTGTAAGTGTCATAACTTGGTCATACAGATAGCTTTTATTGATTTTCTTGAGCTTAAAATTAACTACAGAGAGTCCACTTTCCAACCCAGTTGGTTTCATGAATTAAAAGTGAGTGAAAGTTAGTCAAAACAATTTTACAAGATTCATTGTCAAATATAAGTTTTTGGAGAAGATTATGGGTTGTATTTGTGAGGTCAAAAACCATGTCAAAACATCTTTTTAATTGATGGGACTGCTAGAGTAGCAAGTTTATGATTTTCTAGATTTTTTTTAGAATTTTCCTAAATGTTTAAAAGGGTCTGATCAAGCTAAACGTTTTGATAGTCGAATTAGATTCGAATTTGAGTACTTTGTGATGTTGAATTTTTATAAAATAGTTGGGTTCAATATTTTTTTTTAAAATCACAGCAGTTCATAACCCATTAGGAAGGTAGATAATGCAGTAGGGAAAGTCAATTTGATGATTTAGTATTTTATTTGTAGTCATGAAGAGACTACAAAATTCTGCCAAAAAGTAAAAAATAGAATAAATGATTAAAGGGTATTTAGGAATATATGTAAGGTATGAAAAGTATGGTGAAGGGGTTTATAAACATAATATGGTTATAGGAGTCCATCAATTGATTGTTACGTCATCTTGGGAATTTAGCCTAATCGCGTGTAACACGTGTTTTATTTGTGTTTAGTTGATTTCGAGGAATTTATGATGTAGCTGTGCATCAGGTGAGTTTTATAGTCCTATTTTTCCGTTTTTATATAGGGATGGAAATGATGCAAATGTTTCATTGATGTGATTATGTGTTTTAAATTAGGTATGGACATTACATGACTATTATATGACTATGTGTTACATGTTGATATTGAATGGGATCAGATGAGTACGCCTACTTAGTGTTATTTGTGGTATTGATTTATGATCGGATGAGTACGCCTACTAAGTGTGATTTGTGATATTGATTGGGATCAGATGAGTACACCTACTCAGTGATACTTATGGTATCGCTTTGGGATCGGATGAGTACGTCTACTTAGTGTTGGTTATGGTACCATGGGATCGGATGGGTACGCCTACCCAGTGCGTGAATATGTTGATTTGATTTTGTGCATGCTAGCATAGGGTCATGATAGTTCATTAATGTCCTCCCTGGTTTTGTTAATCACAGTGAAACGAGTATAATTATGTGTCTAAAACCTATGACTCTCACCAACATATTTGTTGACGTTTTAAGCATCATTTTCAGGTGAGCATCTTGAGGAAAGTGAAGTTAGGAAGCTTGGCTAGTGAGACCGTAGGCTTGCATTGCGGAGTTTATCTCCTAGTTTTCATATCGTACTTTATTTGGATTGATACTTTGAATGTTGATTGAATGTTTTAGGTTTTGGGATATTTCGTTTATGTATTTGTATTGGAGTGACTCTTTTACCTTAATACAAGACCCTTTTTTCTTGTGTTAGGTATTGTCATGACACTTTGTGTTTATTTTTTTTTTGTTTAATGGATTGTAGTTCTCTCTATTATTGACACAATTGTGTTGTGATGATGCCTATCTTGTTCATGCTTTCGGATTCGCCTTGGCGGGGTGTGACAGATTGGTATGAGAGCCATTGGTTATAGAGAAGTAGGTGGTTTGACCTAAACTATAACCTAGGAGTCCTTTATATAGTTGCATAATAGGATCTGTGTATGCTATAGTTCATATAATTTTCATTTTTTTTTCTTTTCTTTGAGTTTTATCTCGACTTACGGGCTACACAATATCAAAAGATCCAGAAGACGAGTCAATTGAGGAGGAGCCTCTCGAGGAACCGAAGGAGGAAAGGCAGTTAGAGGAGTCGCAAGAAGTGGCCGACTCAGATCTCTTGTCGGATGCTCATAGTAGGCCTGGACCCGCAGAGTCAGGTGACTCTTGCTGTGATAACCGTGGCTTGATCAGGTTGGTCAAACCGTAGTGTTGACCTAAATATCTGTTCTATAAGTATGTGTTATGTGTTATATGTGTTTATATGTGTTTATATGTGTTTGTATGGGATATGTGAGATTGCATAATCAATCCATTGAGCGTGACCGTCTCATTAGGATTGGATTTTGTGGAATTCATTTCGTTCACTTTTGGTGACAAGGAAATGATTTTGGTAATTGAAGCGGTTTCGCGTTAATTGTGTAAGTAATTATACGTATACGTATTTATGTGTTAGTAATATTAGGAAGAGATTAGGTTCTAGTAGTAAGGATATGAAAGAAATGAAATTTCTATTTTTGGAATGTTATGCGTTTATTAAATTGAAAGTTTAATTATTTTTAAAAGTCTAGTAAATTGTGTTTACACAAAAAGGTATGCTCAAATAAGCTTAGGTTTTTGTAGAAAATTAAGGTAATGTTAATAATTAAGTAATTAATAAATAAATAAAAAATAAAAAAAAATATAAATAAGGCCATTCGGCCGGATAAGGGAAAGAAAGAAAAAAAAGAGTTTTAAAAGGAAACAAATACTAATTAGATCTTATCTATAATTAATTGGGGGCCTATAAATACAAAATAAAATCCCATAACCCTCCCCCTTGGTATAACCGGTCGAACAAAGAGAAAATAGGAGAAAAAAATTAGGGTTTTTGCTTTTGTGAAGAAATCAAGCTCTAAGGTAAGTTTTAATTAATCCTTGTTAGTTATTAATCATTAATTCATGTAATAATTATTATGATGGATATAGGGTTTTGTAAAATCAGTAAATTAATGATGTTTAATCATATTGCAATGATTAGGGTTTAATTAGAAGCTTATGGGTGTAATTGGTTAGACTTAATTCGCGTTAGAATTTGATTTAGATTGGGGCAGAATTTAGGGCTATGTTGTTTGGCTGATATCTCAATGATGGTAATAGATTTTGTCAAGTTTCCGATGTCTATGATGTTGCTCAGAGAGTCTAGTTTCCAGAACATCTATCCTCGAAAGTTTTTGAGGTCGGGAAGTCAGTCAAACGTTGGTTGCAAGAAAAGTTGTCAAAATAGTAAATACGGGTAAGATTTAGGTCAGATTACGAGGTGTAAAACCCCCACTTAAAATTCGAATTTAGCTTAGCCCTTTTACAGGAGTTTATATCTATGTGTCTATTAGAAATCCCCTAAAGGAGAGCTTTTGATTTGGAGTCTATGTATGATTTTTAAGGCCAAACTTTTTAGTGTGCAATCAGATCCGAATTAGGACTGTTTTGAAGTTTGATTTTCTTAGAGTTATTGGATGTAAATGGCTCTTGGAGACTCATGAGGTAGTTAATATATCATTGATGAACTTAGGTGATTTTGGTGATGAATTATGGAGGTCAGTACAGTAGAGGTTTTGAGTATCATTATGTCACGTTAAATTCTGTGTTGATTGAACAAATTATGACTAACTAGTGAAACTTGTTAATGAAGTAATTTAAGTTGGGTATGGTGACGGGGTGACCCATGGGGTTAATAAAAGACCTTAGACGTCCATCATATGATTGTTACATGTGCATTAAGCTTTTGGCTTAGTAGCGTGTAACACAAGTTATTTCGTTGTTTAGATTTGTGTTAGTTGTTTGTGAAGCTTTTTGTTGGAATCTTTTGGAAAGCTAAGCAAATGTGAGTTTCATAGCCCCTTTTTCTCATGTTATTTTGGGGTGAGAATGATGCTTGTTGTCGTGTTAAAATGTTTTTAAGCTTGATGTAGTTATGAGTATTGATAGTGGCACGTTTCGTTGTTGTGTTGCGATATGATATGTTTGGTATTGTGGATCCCAATATGCAAAACGAGGTGTGACGGTGATAAGTTGTGATGTGGTACGCTCCATGGCTGTGTGAACAATTGGAGTTGTTACTAATGGATCGTGGGACACGTTCCGTTCCCAATTGTGTGTTTAACTGCATATTTGTCCAATTGTGTTTTAATGATCACAGTAATTATGTCTAAAACTTTATTGTGTGTCTTAAACCTATGACTCTCACCAACCATTGTGTTGACGTTTTAAGCATCATTTTCAGGTGAGCTTAATGGTGCTAAGATAGAGCGATGTGGCTAGAAGAGACCGTAGGATGCTTGGAGTTATTTATGCTTTCTGTTTGAATTGTTTGGTTTATGTTTTTGCATGTCATTTATTGACGAGACCTCTTTCTCATTAATAAAGACACCATTAGGTTTTGGGTATTGTTATGACACTTTGTGTCTTTGCTTTACTTTAGTTTTCATTTTAGTATTCTCTATATAGACACCATGTGTTGTGATGATATCCATTCTTGTTTACGCCTCGCGTTTCCGCCTTGGCGGGGTGTGACAGATTGGTATCAGAGCCTATGGTTATAGAGAACTAGGTGGTTGAGCCTAGACTATAGCTTAAGGGTCCCTCATATAGTTGCATTTTAAGGCATAAGTGTTTGTGTACGTATACATCGTATGTTCCCGCTACCTAAAAGCTTTGAAATTCTTTCTATTTTGAATTAATACTATATAATATAATATATATATACTTTTTCATTATGGGGATCTAATAGTATATACCCCTTTGTTATTGTTTTAATCGTGCCTTCCCCTATCCTTAAGGGATATTGTTGGGAGATTGTTTACCTCATTGGACCCGCGGAGTTGGGTGACTTTTAGAGATAGAAAAGTCAAACCCAAGCGATGCCCTAACATAAGTATATTTCATTCTACCCTCGAATGCTTTGCTAAAATATTCGAGGAATGGATTTATATTTTAGGGTCACGATTTGAGCTTCTGTTTTCGGTTAGGTCGATTGGGATTTTATGTTTTCTTTAGGTGGAATATGTCATGTTTGAGTTATAATCGGATTTTATAAGTGCAATGTGGTAGATGTGTGTTATCATTGAGAGGTGTGGTCTTGGAAGTAAGTACGCGTGTGCAAAAGGTGCAATTATAATTATGGTCGCGACATAATTATAAAGGCAACACACACGTGGACTTGTGACTTTGATTGCATTAATCATTGTTGCTTGTATGTATTAACAATGATAAGGAGTGTACGACAGGATAGTTGTGTAGATGGTAGTGAGATTGTGATGTGAGATCCTGTTTGAGGAGTGGTTTGTGGTTAGAGAATCCTCTTAATCGATTAGGCTATTATATTAGGTTGGTTTGCCGTAGATGGTAAGGTTCCCTTTCAATCTACGTTTTCGATACATCGGATACCTGTTTGTATTGAGTCGTCGTGATTCTTAGTTGGTTCGTTAGCTCGTTTTTTTTGTTGAGATAATCCAACGCTCGTTGTTGGTATTCTAGGGTGTTATCATAGAACTGGTGTTCTATGTTCTCCGTTTGGCGTTTTGGTTGTATTCCTTTGTCTAAAGGTGACGATACTTTTTGTTTGGTTCTAAGACCGTAGGTATGGATGAGTTTCTCATTGGTTTGTTTTGGTGTTGCAAGAGTTCCTATCGTGTTCGTTTTATCAAGAAAATTAAACATTTTTGTATTGGAAAACCTTAAAATATTTTGGAGTCTATTTTGCTATCATGATGTCTTTTGGTGCGAGTCATAAATTCCGTTTTCAAAGTAGATTTTGTCGTTAGACCGATATCATTCGTTTAGGTGTTAAAAACTTCTTTCAAAAATAAATTATATAAATAAAATGCAACACATTTGTTTTAACCATCTTCTGATTTCTTTTATAAAATCATAATTAAAATAAGTTTATGAAAATTTTATTTAAATTTATTTTTACACTTAAAATTATTGGCATTATTAATTAAGGTGATTCTATTGTTTTAAAATGATTGGTATAAGGTTATGAGGGAAAGTTTCCTTGGGTAAAAAGTCGGTTTTGGTATAAAGGTTCTTAATATTTTAATTAATGGGTCATGGTACGTGGTGTTATTCGTTGGGGGTGTTTCTAGAAATCGTTGATGAGTTTGTTAAGGGATTCGGAGGTTCGTTTTCTTCTTTTAGACGACGTTTACATTCGTGATATTTTTTCTTTTTTAGAATCGTGTGGATTTTTGGTCCCAATACCAATTGGTGTATGTGAAGTTTTGAAATTTCCTCATGGCGTGGTGGCTTGAGTTTATGTTAGGAGGAAAGTATCTACGTCTTCAAAGGTGGTGCGATTGGTTTGTAGCGAAGCGAATAGAATTATTAGGCGATCCCAATTGGAATTAGAGAGTTCTCCCCGTTTTACTTTGATTTAGTACCTCTATTATGAAAGTGTTGATGTAGTCGTAGGAGAGATTGGGTTGTTGAGACCTAAAAATAAGGGCTGCGATGGTACCCAATACGAGAAGGTAGTTAAAATGCCTTGGTAATTTGGAGAGTGCTTAAGGTTCGTGGAGAAAAAGAACTAAAGAGGATACGAGGTATCGTAGGAGTACCAAAGCATATGAGTCAAAATTTAGTGATACTTTAGTAGTATGTGAGCTTCTCGAAGTGTTTCTTAGGATTTAGTGGGATTTACCCCTCGTCGTAGAATAGGATTTCGTATGGAATTAGTACAAGAAGCAACGCCGATTTGCGAAGGCTTGTGTCGTTTGACGTCTTTAGAAAGGCAAGAGGTCTGGAACGATTACAGGAGTTGCAAGGTGAGGGATGGTTCGAATGGTAACTTGTTATGGGAAGCGTCTGTATTGCTTGGTAGGAAGTAAGGTGGGTAGTTTGAAATGTGCATAGATTATCTCGAGAAGAGTGAGATAGAAAATTTGTATGTGATGTCACCAATGGAGGGTGCACGAGGATGACGTAGCTAAGACTATTTCATAGATGTGTAATGGACAACGTTTGAAGTTTACCGGCTATGCCTTTTGAGGTTAACCATTGCACAACGGTTTTCATGGAGTTAATAGAGCCGGGTTGCATGGGTCGTATATAGACAAAGCTAGAATAACGTATCTAAACCAGACGATAAATTTTAACCTAAAACTGACCCGAATCTAAGGAGGAGTACATCGCACGTGAATAAGATCGTTGAGGTTACTGAAAGAAGAGAAAAATATTAACGTGAAGTTTTTCCAACAATGTAGAAGCAGAGCATAAGGAAGCACTAGATGTGGAAAAAGGAATCTAATGGGTAATTAGCCGATCCTTGGTCATTGCCGGAAGGAGCAGACAATTTTTCGTAGTATATTATATTCCGCGAAGTACGTAATTAGAAGCATGCTTTGACAAAAAGGATTAAGGTGATTGCTTGTACACAACGACAACTAAAGGTACCTTAAGAAGATTGCATGTCTAACGTGTGGTAGTTTGCCTTATAATGCTAGAGGCATTAATTGAAACAGACATGGAGAATAATTTATAACGGATCATGAATGAGCTTCAACACACTTTCAATCGAAGGATTGAACATGAGGGGAACAATGATGGATGGATGTTATGTGTATGAGTTTTGATTTCGAGGCCCAGTACCATCTGGGAAAGTAAAATGTAGATGTTTGGTACAGGTGGAGTAGGAAGAAGGGAGTGAATCCAAAATGAGTTCGAGATATGAGTTACGACGATCCGATCTATTGGATTGAGCAAAGGATGTTGGTGATATAAGATAAATGTTCCAAAGCAAAAACGCGTCCAGCATAAGATGTTGTGGGCTTGGACCAACAAGTGTGAAAGAGAAGGAGAGTGGTTCATATTGGGGTTTAGACAAAGTACGTACGACTCCTTATGGAGAGATGGTAAGGACCCTTGTCTATTGAAGAGGCATATACGACAAAGTATTCTATCCATCCTAGGACGGAATACCATGGTGTGGGTTTTAGGTTAAGTAATCGATGGCTGAGTATGAAGAAGGATGTAGCTAGTTGCGGTAGTAAGTATTTAGCGTATTCGAGAGTGGAAATTGAGTATCAAGGGTCTTCAGGATTGTTGCTACAACCTGAGTTACCCAAGTAGAAGTGGGAAAGGATAACTAAGGATATTGTTGTCAAGTTACCAAGTGTGGGTAGTGGATACGATGCGATTTGGGTGTAGTCAATGGACTGACTAATGTCCACCTCATTTCCTACAATGTGCCAGGACAATAGGGTAGAAATATTAGAGGTAAATGGGAAACTCAACTTTCGTGAAGATGAGTTTTTTTCCCTAAGGTGGGGATTATCATTCGAGTATGGATGTCTTCATTTGAAGCATGGTATGGAAAGGAATGTAGGTTACCGTTTTATGGGCCGTAACTGGAGAGAGTGAGTTGAATGGATCGAATTTGGTACAAGAAACAACCAATAAGATAGTGGTAATACAGGAAAGGCTTGAGGCAGCCAAATTGTTGAAAGAGTTAGCTTGGTAGTAGTGGGAAACTTTTGAATTAATGCTGGTAGGTTATGGGTGGTTGAAGGTCTCACCTTGGAGAGGTGTAGTACGTTTGGAAAGAAAGACAAGTTAGAACCGAGTTATGTAGGAACATATGAGAATCTTTGAGAAATATTTTGCCTACAGTTCGGATTTGAGAATTTTTCCTTACTTATGAGCTAGAGTAATCGGTGAAAATTGGATTGGGAGGTGCTAAAAGTTTGAGTAAACCTGAATTTGCGTGGATTCTTTAGATACGTTGAGCTTGTAACATCTTATATCTTAATTTCAAGACAGTTCTTGTTTGATGAGTTGCGAGGTTAAGATATAAAACAGAACGTTGTTACGTACAATAACTTTAAGGTTTATTGCGTAAGTTTTCTCGATGACAGAGCGAAGTACATGTAGTGGGATGCTTCGAATCGTATGGGGTGATGTGTTAGCTAATTGCACCCATGTGGTGGGGGAAACAAAGTCAGTTAGCAGTTGGATTCGGATTTAAGAAGTTCGTCAAGAGTTAAGGTTTACAAACTCTTTGTTTTGTTAAGAAAATCGACCAGAAGGGTGGGTTGTGGACCGAGAGGCATGATAAAAGCGTAGTATATATTAAAAGTGAAAGATTTGTGGGATTCCGAAGCGTGGTCCTGAGCTTACTTAGGAACGCAAGGATCAAATGAAGTCTAAGTGTCCTCCGTTGTTTTTTGATAGTGCTAATGCCTTGAGTAGTTAAATCTCGGGACGAGATTTTCTCAAGGTGGGGATACTGTGACAACCATGACTTGAGCAGGTTGGTCAAACCGTAGAGTTGACCTAAATGTATCTGTTTCAATGTATGATTATGTTGTTGTAAAATGATTTATATGTGGTGTTGAGTGGGATATGTGAAGAATTTGAAAAATCAATCATTGACAGAACGCTCATTGGGAATTAGATTTGTGTTGAATTTTGTGAAGTCATATCGTTCAACTTTTGGTGACAAGCAAATGAATTCGGTGATTGAAGCGGTTTCGCGATAATTGTGTGAATGTAATTTTACGTATACGTATTTTTGTGTTAGTAATTTAAGATAAGTTTAGGTTTTGGGGTTAAGTTAATAGAAATGAGTTATTTGATGGAGAAATTTTATTTTAATCACTTATAGTGATAATGGAATTGATTGGGTATTTTGAGAGAATTGTTTTGGTTAATATGTGGATGCCTAGGTGATGAATTAAAATGAGAAGCGTGTCATTTGTGAAAGAAATGAGTTGTTAAAATAAGAGAGTTTTTGGTAAACTTTCCATATATAAAAAGTGAATTTGAGAAATGAAAAGTTATTTTTAGAAAGTAGTTTTCAAGCAAAATGGTTTACCAAATTAGCTTAGGTTTTTATAAAACTTAAGGTATTGAAGGTAATTAATTAATAAAAAAATATATTTTTTAGGCATGAATAGTAAATACAAAAATTAGAAAAAAAAGAAAAAAAAAGAAAAGAGTTTTAGTTGAACTCAAATTGTAATTAGGTTTATCTAGGGATTTCCTTGTGGCCTATAAATACAAAACCAAAAATCACCTACTATCTCTCCATTTTGTTTGGGGGGGGGGGGGGGGGGGGGGGGGGTGGGGGGGGGGGGGTGTGTATCCGATTTGTACAAGAAGGAAAGAAGAAAAATTTAGGTTTTCTTTTATATGGTAATTTTCTAATCTTTGTGTAATTCTAGTTAATTAATTTTCAATTATTGTAATCTAAGTATGATGGATTAGGGCTTATAGATTAGAGTTTATAAATTAGGGTTTTAATTTTCTGGAAGTTATAGTTTATTAATGTTTGGGTGATCATTAGTTTAATGGGTTACGTGTTTGGATCATGCGTTAGGGTTTAGATCGCCCGAATTAATTGTTTAATTCACTGCAGAAAGTTAGGCAGTTTTGTAACGAGCATAACTCAATCATAAATTATCAAATAAATAATTTACAACATACTGGAGATAACCTCAGAGAGTCTACTTTCCAGAAACGTTGGCCTCGTACATTTTTATGGTCGGGAAGTGGGTCAAAAGGGCGTTACAAAATCAGTGTGTAAAATAGTGACGAATTTTAGTTTGGTTTGTTTGATTTGTCGTATTAATTACTATAGGACATTCTAGGAGTAGCTCTAAATCATGTGAATTAGACAACTTCATATTGTACTGTGACCTCTGAATTTTTTCTAAGCATTAAAGGAGGTCTAAAGTGGTCAGCTAGTGCCATACTTTTAGAAGGTCAGATTCTGGACGAATTTTGGACACTTTGGACTAATGAATTTCTAAAGGGTAATAGCTATGGGAGAGATATGAGGGGTTCATAAGACATATATGTAGCTTGGTGAATTTTGGTTTGAACTGTGGAAGTGTTTAAATGGTACATTTAGGACGCGTAAGTAAGTATAAAATTCTGCTCTAATCCAGAAAATTTAAAGTGTAGTATTGAAGTGTAAATGGTGTATATAAGAGTTGGAAAAGGTTTAAAACAAGTATAGAACTATGGTAGATAGCTTAGACATCCATCATAGTTGAGGTTACATCATATTGAGTTGAATGCCTAATTAATGGTAGCTATTTGATGCAGAGAGCGAGTGGAATATGCGAGAGAGGCCGTGAAGTGTTTGTTGAAGCTTTTGTTTGGACTTCTTTTGGGGAAGGAGAGGATGTCTCTATTATAGGTTAAGTTTCATAGTCCCTCTTTTTAATGTTTTTAAATTGGGATGAGTAAAATGATGGGCTAAGTGTTTTGAAATGATTTTGAATGACGATGTGATTATGTGTTTGATTTCGTGTGGACATTATGTGATTGCATATGGCTTGTTGTTGCATGATATTGTGTTGTGTTGAGGATCATTAATGGTGGGGCTGATCATCTCACAGATCGTTAATTTAAGAATGATCAACTCAGTGAATTGGTATGGGTCCAGGCCTAAATATAAGCTTCAGCTGGTAGACTTTTAGGTGCGTAAGTGACATATATGTGGGATCGAGGGTAACGCCTACCTAGTATATGTGTGGTTGGTTTGATATGGTGATTTGGTTTGCATGTTAGCATAAGTTCATATTTTGCATAATTGTCCTATATTGTTTTTTATAAATCACAGTAATTGTTTTGAAAGGTTTATAATGTGAGTCTTAAACCTATGACTCTCACACACAACGATTTGTTGAACGTTTTTTAAGCATCATTTCAGGTGAGCTTAATGGTGATAAGATAGAGCGAGGTGGCTAGAAAGAGACCATAAATGATCTTGAGTTATATTATCTTTCTGTTTGAATAAATGCTTTTGCATGAATTGTTTGGATTATGTTTTTGCATGTCATTTATTGACGAGACCTCGGACACACAACACACACACACACACACAACCATTATGTTTTGGGTATTTGTTTATGACACTTTGGTTTCTTGCTTTACTTTAGTTTTCATATTTAAGTATTCTCTAATTAGGACAAATAGTGTTGTTTGATAGCGCGAAGAGCGGAGAGTAGAGAGCACAGCCTCGCGTTTCGCGAGAGCGCGGAGCGCGTTCCGCCTGGCGGGGTGTGACAAAATGCAGTACTGTTGTACTTCACTAAACGACAAAACCCAGTGTCCTTTTTTCTGACAAAACGCAGGAGACAAAACGCAGTCAAGAAATTTTCCAGAGAGACAAAACGCAGTCAAGAAAATACGACTTTTTCCACCTAAAAACACCTAAAAATCACCCTTTTTGAAACATTTGCTTGGTTTTTTTTGCACAACTTGATCCTAGAAGGCTATAACAACTACAAAAACACTAACTTTAACACCACAAACGTGAGAATCAAAGAGTGTCAAGAATGAGACCATAAACCCTTCAAAAACCAAACTTTTGATCTAAAACTAACCAGAACGCACACACAATCTACAAATCATCCCATGACTCTGATACACCATTGTAGTATATTGGAATATCATAACACAATGAATGATCGTAGTGTTGGCTAATTTATGCTTAGAGAGATAAATGAGTTCTATAAGAGAAAATACACCTTAAAGTGTGTGTATGATGAATGACAACCAACCTCTTCACATGGCTGGAAAGGGGGTATAAGAATACAAGTGTTTTATGCCCCTCAAGCGGCTAAGAGTGGGCTAACATCTGGGTAAAGACCCACCCCAACACCATATTACATAACGGTAATTAGACGATTATATTAATGCTAGAGCTATACCTATGCTAGACATTACACAGGGTACTGAGTCTTTACGATAGATTTTCATAATCCTAACTATTCGACCCTGTTCAGTAAGTCCTGAACCTCGCGAGTCTTTACCTCGTAGATTAGCAATAGTCTCGAAATATTAGCCACTCGCTGGGATACAATTTGCTCGATTTCCGCAAAACTCATCCCTTGGTTCGTAGTTGACATTGTTTCCTTAAGATCACAAGGAAAAAAAATATAATGAGATTTCATCCAAGGTAAAACCCGACACAACAATACACACAATATTAAAATGAACCACGACACTCAGAGTATAAGATAAAAACAACCTGGCATAAATAAATCACATCATAAAATAACATAAATTCATAACCTACAACGTGTTAATTACTTAATACAATCTGTCTACATGAATAAATAAAAGAGTACAAGTTTTTACATTAACACACCTACTAACCGAGTAATACTCAATTAAGTAGGATACAATCCAAAAGAAGCTACAAATGAATGATAATATATATGTCTATGGACCAAGGTGCCTCTCAAGATCCTAGAAGCTACCTTCTATGTCGTCGCGCTTTGACTGTAGCTCAGCCATCTTAAACACTGTCAAAGTAGAAAATGAGAAAAATCAAGCCAAGCCTCACAGACCTATCAAATCTCGACATCCATCCGCTGCAGCACCTAGTGATACATGTAGTGTCATCCATTTCGCTGCTCTGCAGCCTCAGCCCATAGCACTAATGCCTTTAATATCCTGGCACTGTCAATCATTCCTCCGAGTGCGAGCTCCATCTCCAATCTGCCTATCATGGCTCTGCTCAAAATGACTCTCTGCGTACTCGGCTCGACTGCGCAACTCTGGTATCTCAAGTCTATCGGTCACCCGAAACTCCCGTAACTCTCTGACCTCTTGCTCAGCATACTCTGCTCGAAGTTATGACCGTGTGATCCTGCCTCTCGCAATCCTAAGTGACGGGGGGGGGGGATTTCTCGAAATAATACGTCAGTGTGCTGCTCCAATTAATCCAACTCTAGCAAAACAAAGAGGTCCATCGTCTCCTTGCAGGACTATGCCAAACTAAGCGAAGCAAGGTCCGATGTGTAACTCCCCGTCAATGGGTGCGGTGAGGAGAGGCGGGGGGGGAAGAGGGAGGAGAGGGCGAAGTGAGCCATTCATCTATCTAAAAATGTGGGAGGGCGGGGGTAGGTTTGTATAAGTAGAAGGTAAATTTATAATTGAATTCATAAAATTGAAGTTTACAGAACTTTACAAGTTAATAAAAACTTATCATATTTCAAAACCACGCTCATCTCTACCCAGTCCCCTTGGGTTACATCTTTTCTCTTCCAATACCAATCACATACCTTTGATTTGACACACCTGAAAATGATACTCGAAAAACTCAAACCCAATAATATTGGGTGAGCTCGAAGGTTGACCTTAAACCCAAAAGTTGTGCCAATAATTTTCACGTGTACAATAGTGCTATATGACAAAGAATATATGCTAACATCCAATATATAGCCCCTGCTAGTCACTATCTCAACAATCCATATAATAAATCAAGTCAAACTCTCAAATCACCTAAGGGCCTCACCACTAGCACTAAATTAGGGTGTACCACACAGAACCTGCATGCCAAACACAGTACAGCAGTACCACAACAAAACCTTGTAGCCAAACACATTACATACAAGTGCCACCAAAACCTTATATGACTAAACACAGAACATAGAAGTACCACACAGAGAACCTTGCCATGCAAACACGACCATGCAGTAAATCAACACATAAAATTCACATAACAGTCATAAAGCACATATCTTATCCAAAATCAAAACCACATTTCGCACAATCAATTCAAAACATTTCAAAACACGTTTGAGTATCATTTTCCCCCAACAGAAAAACAGTAAAAAGTGGGGCTACGGGAACTCACCTCAATCAGCAATCAAAGCAACCGCACAATCTCAATAAAGCAGATCACAACAAATCTCTACGCAAGCGCACAATGTACCCGGCAACGACCTAATATATACTCACTATATCAATACTCGCACAAAATTATCTTATTGTACAAGTGTTCGCCCTAACTCACGCAAAATCCTTTCTTTAGTCATTGTATTCAAAAATCCCATTCCCAAATTCATATCATCCCAAACTCGCTATCACAATCAATAACGTTAATCTCATTACAAAAACCGTCGTCTTGTTACCAAGACTTATCTCATTATCAATATTTTATCTCGTTTTATGGTTGTGTGGTAATTACGCGAAACGACTCAAAAACACTTGGGCAAAGTGTGACACCAATTACAACTAATTTTCAACACCTCCGATCCGTTAAAACGTACAACTCACCAGAATACCTCAGCCGAAAAACTGACAAAGTAACGGAGCAAATGAGCTCAAAAAACCAAGATGAATAATCCACCTTTCTGAAATCGATACAATATATATATATATATATATATATATATATATATATATATATATATAAAATAAATAGTATATATATATATTATATATGATATTATATATGCACACACTAAATACTTGATTATTTAGATAAAATAGTAATATTTTATTATAACTTCGGCTTATTATCGGGCTAACAGGGTACAACGTCTCGTCATAAGTTTCCCAAGTAAAATAACTATATTTTATTAAATTATTAAAACTTTATCTCCTTTAGCAAAAATATCTAAGTATATAACCTTCCGAAAATTTGGCATGACCCGTATGTCTTTACGACTTTTCCCAAGGTTTTAAACCTTAACCAAAACACTTTTCACAAATCCGTCATTTTCCGTTAACATCAATACTTTCATATGAAAATATTAAAACCCAGAACAAAATAATCTCTTAAATTCGATGCATTCCAAACAAAATCCCTCTTAACAACCAAATCCATTAGTCCACTTTACTTCATATAGGCCCAATGCCCGTATAACGGTTATAAATTACTTAGCCCGATTATCATAACTTAATCCATATGTTTTTTCATAAACCCAAAATATATATACCAAGACCCAATGGAGTCCATTAAGCCGAATCAATGCACCACTATTTTAAATATATATTTAAAATATATTTTTCTTTGAATATATCTTTTTACATAGCTCGAAAATCAAATAAGCTATAAGCTTAATATATAAATCCAAAATCCAAATAAGCTATAAGCTTATTTATATAAGCCAAAAATCACAAGCTCAAAATAAGTCATAATCAAAGAAAGCCTAAACCGAATAAGCCGAAAATATAAGTCCAAAATCAATAAGCCAAGATCAAAATGGGCCGAGCCCATAGCGGTACCCAAACGAAACCAAACGGATCCTTGGATGGGCCGAAACCCACCCGGCGTTGGGCCGTGACAAACAAACGCACCCTACTTGGGCCGCGTAACCAAACACACCCTTATCGGGCCTTACCAATCCAAACGGACCCTTGGTGGGCCGGACTTAACCCAACGCACCCTCGGTTGGCCAACCGAGCCTATGTCGAGCCCACACCGAGCCCAACGAACAAAACCAATGGGCCAAGCCCATGTTGGAAGCCCAATGAAAACTAAATAAGCTCTATGAGCTTATTAAATAAGCCATAAGCTCAAAAATAATCATCCTTACAAAAAGAAAAATTACCACAACAACCATTATGTTCAAACTCAAAACCCTTATTATGTTGTTCATATCACACGCGAACAAACACCCCTTTTTAAACATCAAGACTTAATCTTTATGACGATCAACTTGTACAACTAGCGTCTAGACATCACCATAATCACAAAAGTATAATTTAAATTCAAAGTTTTATAAAAACTTACATGTTTGATGAGTTTGGTTCGATCGAGACGCGCAAATAATACCAAAAACCTTGTTTCTTAACCTGTATATATTAGTTACCAACCCAATAATAAAATCTTAATTCGTGGTCTTGCCAAAATCTTCAAAATCTTTGTCTTCCTCTTCCTTTTTTGTTCGCCGGATATAGAGAGAAAGAAAGGAGAGAGATAAAAAACAATAAAGTATTTTTGAAAAATGAAAGATAAGTGAAATGATGAGGTATTGGTGGTTTTATGAGTACTAGGGAGACACATTAGCTAGAAAATAGCCTCCAGGCCCCTTATCCCCTGTTTTCCTTTCCCGATTAGGATCTAGGGTGTCACTCGTCGTGTCCTTTCTTTTTGTATCTGGGATCACTTAAAAAGCTACATTTTCTTATCTTTAAAACGCCAACCGAACTTTGTTAATATTTTCATTGCGTTAAAAATCATTTTTCCATAAACCTGGGTTATTCACATAACACCTATCACATTAGATTGCTCAAAAATCCATTTTGAGACATTACCAGCCGACTCCGGACCGAAAATACAAAAATTTAAAACAAACCGTTGATGAACCTTGCTCAACACGTTTTAAAAACAACTTTCAAAACCTCAAAATAGGTTTTGACAACTCGTATTTGCCCAAAATTTCACCTTTTCACGACTGCTACAGTCCGTTACCGAAATCCACGGAAACAACCGTTTTCAAATAAACTTTAAATCTCACACTCACGATTTACACTTTAAATCAATGTTACTTCAAAATTATGAATTTATTAAATCAATAAACCCATTAACACATTCCCAACCTCATAAACCTCCACACTTAATTAAATCGTCGTGCCAGTACGCGCTGCGTGACGAGTTTTCGCAAATCGCGGGAAAACTTCCCAGAAAGCACAAAAAACCTCAAAACCACACTAAAACAGAAAAACAAATCAAAAGAGATTCATTTTCGAACTCAATACTCCATCAAAATCCTGGTTAAACCGAAACCGTTTTTACGCAAATTAGTCAACATAAGTTAACTTTTCAGCTTCCAACAGGAAAACTGACAAGATCGAAAGACTTTAAAATACAAAACCATAATATTTAATTATACTTAACCCTGGGAAGATTACCGGTAATCACACTATGTCATCCCCAACTGACTCAATATGCTCTGGTGGTGGTGGTACTACTGCTAGTGGTGGTGATGGTAGTGATGATAGTGATACTGATGGTGGTAGTAGTGGTGATGGTATAGGGCATCAGGTTTCACTCTTACGCAGAGATGGGTACAAGTGATTGGTGGTGGTGAAAAAGATAATGGCAAGAGTGATGCTGGTAATGATGATGAATGAATGATGGCAAGAGAGTGATGCTGGGAGGAAGATTGGAATCTCTGATGGAAATAAGTTTGGATAACAGTGGAATGGTTGATGCAGCTCTCGATCGAGTCCATGTGCTTCCTCTGTAGCCTAGTAGCATCAAGATCTCCTTTCTCGAACGACGGGCAAAGGCAGGGCTAGTAGGTAGGTGTCAGGTAGGTAGTGGATGAACAACTGATGTTGAAGCAGTCTGGGTGTGGAGTGACTCAGCAATCTCACTCAGGTCCTCTTTTGATGAGTCGTCACCAGAATCCAGTGGGTAGCCATACAAAGCCGGTATGCGATCCGGTGATGGTGGTGCGGGTCTAATGGGTAAGGCAGTAATCTCATCGTTATAAATCGATATTATAGACAAACGGAAGCAAATACACACACGTGTGTAGTAGCAGGAAAAGGTGCGGGATGAGGTGTGGTCATAGTGCTGTGACAATCAAAGGTTCATATAAGTATATAATATTTAAGACAAGTGTAGAAATATACACAAGAAAAGGTAAGCACGTATATAAATCATATAAGCAAATAGTGTACGTAAGTGGTGTATGCACATGAAAAGTTTTATGTGATGCAATATATGTGAAAACGGTTATAGTCCAAGTAAAAATATATGACCTGGTTCTCTATAACCTTGGCTCTAGATATCAATCTGTAACATCCCTAAAATATGAATAGTAACCTGGGGTATTACTTAATAATACGTAAGCATAAGATAGATAAAGAACGACCTCTATATGAGTCGTTTGAAAGATAACGTTTGATTTCAATTCAAAGTTTGTACAAAAGCACCATGCTTCAAAAGTTCACTAATATGAAAACGTAATGATTTTAATACATAACCAAATGTCCAAAAGTAATGCAGTAAATCTTTGGTGATGTGAGACCGCAAAGTGTGACACAAATATGATGCTCCAAAATGTTATCCCAAATAGCATGCAGTTAGTGACTTGAGAAAAACATGCCTTAAAATGTCAACATAAAGTTGGTGAATCCATAGGTTTATGTAAGTATAAATGTAAGACCGCAAGAGTTCAATGTTTAAAATAATATAAGACATACAAAATCACAAAATGTAATTACGATTGCCCTAAGCTCATGACACTAAAGCTACAACTATGTATGTATGCATATTTATGCACTAATGTACCTGTGTAGATGTTCAACCCGCAACATCTAAAACCCGATATGGTATACGTTCGTTAGTTTGGCCTTCCGAAGATAGTAAGCATGACTTACCCGAACAGGGATGTCAATCCGAAATAGATCTATTTATAACACACGCGCTTACACAAAGTAATTAACAGTTTATGATATTGGGCCTAATGGGTTATCGCTACTTAGGCAACTCGTAACGTGTTTAAAAGAGTACTTGCATCCAAATGTAAAACAAAGCATGTATCTCACTACGAGATTTGTAAAGTATTGTTAAACAAGTAAAGTGGGGCTATAAACTCACCTTAAGTGATGGAATTGATTTTCAGAAAAATCAACTAGGAATGTTGTCAAAAAGGACCGGTATGCAACCTATTTAATTATAAGTCGATTTAGAATAACATATGTAAATATAGAACAATGCACTATATTTTATCTTGTTATATCACCACCTAATTGTTTTAGACTTTGCTTATAAATCAAAATAATGATTTTGTTAAGTTTACCACTATATATATATGTATATATATATATATATATAATAAAATATATATATATATATATAATATATATATTTAATGTGTGTGTGTGTTACGCGAATCAAAACACCTTATCGGGGGGTCTTGGTTGATCAAAGAACATAAGATGAGACATTATGTTTTAGTGAGAGAAAGTAGAGAGAGGGAAGAATGAACTATGTGTTTATTAGAAAGAGAAAGAAAGTTACACAATGATTCAACCAACCCCTCATGGAGAGTCATGAGGGGTATTTATAGCCTAACACAAAGCTATCTATACCTTGTTTACAATAATAGTCCCTGCGTGTAGCAGAAGGTCTATAACTAGTCCAATTCATGTGTAAGACGCCAGCTTCACTAAAAAGTGAGGGTAACAGTATATAATCTAGTTAATTTATAAAATAATTTTTATAAAGTTTAAAACGCGTATAAATATTATATAAGTGATGCAATAATATTTCTTAAGGTTTTTATAGTCCAAACGGACCGAAAACGTCCGAAAACATTGTTTTATTATTTATGTCAGGAACATACATTTGCAAAAAGTGTTCAGAAATTCTCATGTCTTTGTCCAAAAATAGTCCAAGTTTGATTAAGAATAACTCTTCCGTTTTACACTTTCGGGCTTCAAAACTCGCGATACTTTACCGAATAATCATTCTGAGAAAGTTTCAAGTTTTATACTTAAGGCGGTTCGGACTCGAAAGGGGTCAAAATTACAAAATCAAATTCTGCCAGATTCGCAAAAAAAACTAGTTTTGCCGGTATTGTTTCAAATCTTATTTTGACCAGAACTAGCATATTTTTGAGTTCTTTATTTCCACGGATTCGTATTAAGATGAACCAGCATATTTTTGGGGTTTTAACTTGTCGAAAAATCCATACCTTTCTGCTTAAAACCGGCTGCCCTTAGGAGTATTTTACACACTTCAAAACTATAATTTTAACCTCGTTTTTATAAAACAACAACCTTTAATCTAACCACTTCAACATCTTCCACCATCAAAAAATCCAAACTAACCTAATCCCATCTAACTCTTCTCAATAAGAATAAAACTTGAAATAATTTATAAAACTATTTTAACTAGTTTATGAATAACAAACTTGATAACATGCTTAATAATCATATAAGTAATTGTTGTTCTTGATTTATTTGCAATCATTTATAAAAGTCTACTAGTTGGTGATATAACTTAATAATCATGAGGTTCATGCACATAAATATATTATGTAACTATAGAATCATGTATAAAAATAATCAAAATGTATGAAAATCAAAAGAGTAAAAAAAGTATGCTTACAAAGCTTAAGAACACAGAAAAAAACCCATGCTTTGATTTTTAATCCAAAACCTTAATCAAAACTCCAACTTGAACAATGAAACCCTAACTTAAATCTTGATAAACCCTTGCTTAAACTTGAAACCCTGACTTGAAAATCAACTTAGAACACCTTAGTATTAAACCTTGAACACACTTGATTGCTTGAAATATCAAGAGAATTGAAACTATGGAATTGTTTTATGGCTTATGTTAAGCCGTGGGCTTTGTTGGGAGAAAAGGGAGAGTTTGTGATTTTGCTAGTTATCAAATGGTAAGTAAATTGTGAAGTGAGAACTAGTAGTATGCATTGCTTTATATAGGAAAAATATTTAGGGACAAAGGGTACAAATTATTCATGAAATTTAAGGGGGCATGGGTTGTAAGGGTTTTGGTAAGAAAAATATGGGATGTTAGCTATTGTAAGGGTTTATGAAAGAATGTGTAAGAAAGTTAGTAATAGTTGGTAAGTATTCTGGTATTATTTTATGTGTCTAGAACATTTAGTTCCAGTAATAATCATGCAATAACCATTTTCTCCCATGTGCTTTTAAAATTCTCAAATAGCCATTTTACTTCATTGATATCAAAAACATCATATGGTATGCTATTTTTTAGAGGGAGAAAATTGGATTAAAATATGATTGTCTTTGATTCAAGTGTGTAACTCTTTCCTCCTTGTGCAAAATTTTTTCATTTATGATGCACATGTGTAGGAGGAGCATTTCTTAAAGACGAAACTATCAAAATACCAAATGGTTTTATGACAAGTACTTTGATTGATTTTCAAATAGTTTTATGGTTTCGATCTTTATACCCAACAACCAACAATTCACGACGGCGATGAAGTCATAACGTGATTCAGGTTAGGTATACGTCCTATGATCCAACCAGAACCGGAGGGATCTACCTAATGACATTCCATTAGATAGATTAGAAGTCCTTAGGTGAGACGAAGTTGAATGAAAATAAGGGAATAATGTTGTCTAAGGCATGAGCTAGCACTAGCGCAATCACAACAAGGTACTAGTAATGAACTCTTGGTAAACATTAAAGGGGTTGAAGAATGAAAAAGAAATGTAAAGATAAAGGGTGAAAAGAAATAAGCCCTCCTTACACTTTAGGCAGAAACCGGGTCAATACATAATATACCGGATATCAAAAAGATGATATTTGGTATTGAAGACAAGACATCATGGACCCAGTTATGCAATGCACAACCCTTCCTAACCACTCAAGTTTCTCTCTACATATTCTTGTTTCAATTCTCACAGAGATTTAACACATCATCTATCGACTTCTCACTCCGAGAAATATTGATATTGAAAATGTGGCACTCAGCTCCAGCCTTCGATCACCAAAACCAAAACGCACTTATTGAGTCTAGAGCCCAAAGAGATCAAATTACAAATCTCATTAGGACACAATTTAAAAATACACTTGTTGTTCATAATAAAGAACACAAGTTGTAACAAAGAGTCCTAAGCATTATCATCAGATCTTGCCAGAACATTCAGAGTTATACTCTTTAGTATTTTACAATGACGAATGGAAATCCTTCCAGTGTCAACATCAAACAGCACTGCGGTAGGTGACTTGTGAGATTCTTTATGAATCAAACTTGTGTTAACTGGAAATTCATGTGATCCAATATATGAACTAATGACTCAATCATTAAAATAGTAATTCAGTGATTCACTCTTATCGTGTGGTCTGCTTTGAGACGTTCCAGTAATGAGAACAAGCTAGTACAGTTAGAAACCCTGTCAAGGATGTTCTTAGAACCTACCTGATCACAGGTGTAGTATTTATACTATAATACGGGGAATGACAAATCCATATTCGTCCATATCTGTTATTTATTGCTAACCCTTATAATTGCATGATTAGACAATGGTGGCGCAACCTCATTCCAGATAAGTCAGATTCATAACCGCATACTCATACTCAAAGCTTCAAAGATCTAAGCGTCAAAGATGAAAGCTCATAACAAACAAAGATACACCTCAGCAACTATGATAAACAAAGAACTCCTTCAAAGTCATCAATATTATGATCAAGTTAAAAGGTCTACATTAAGGGGGATTGTTAGCTTTCAAGAAAAGTATGAGTATGTTGGTCCAATGCAACAAGCCTATCATTAAAAGACAAATCAAGATGCATTCAAAGCAAGTAATGATGAAATATCTCAAAGGCAAAGTCAAAAGACAAAGACAAAGAAAAGATCAAGATCACAAATGCATGATTGAAACAAAAGGAAATAGTGGTATGTGCTTAATTACACATACCATTTTCCATTAAACAGACTTAAATGACTAAAAACGTACCAAAAATACATTGTATTTGTATGTTTTGCATTTGTATTGTGCAGGAAACGGATATTCAAGAAAAGGAACAAAAAGAAAGCGAAAAACAAACAAATCCAAGCACGGAATGGAAAGGACAAAGTCAAAAGTCAGCCAAGTCAAAGAAAATACAACTTGAGGGACTAAAACTGCCAAACCTCAAGTTGTATTGCAAAAGATAAAAAGCAAGGGTCAAAATTGCAAACCGGGCAAAGATTGCATTCAAAGTTATATAACTTGAGGGGACAAAACTACCTACTTACCTAAAAGCCTTCTTTCCTGCCCCAACAAAAACCCAGGTACAACTTGGATGTCGTCCCATACCTTCTGCCCTGCAAAACCACTTAACACCCTAGCCAAAATCATTTTATCCACCCTACTACCCCCCCTAGTTGTATAAATGCCATGTTGGCAATCCCTCACCCTTTCCAAGTATTGTCAATGGCTGAGATTGATTCCAAAGAAGCACAAA
>BQNB010002555.1:0-32500 GCA_026074375.1 Tanacetum coccineum
GTTGCATCAAAGTATGTCAATATCTAAAACGTATAGTCAGTAGATTGCTCACTCCTCATCCTGTTAATTTCAGAAAACGGTCGTAACCGGACACAATCTTCACCATTTGCACGCTTATCGATATAAACACACTTGACAACAACTCCTTTTGAATCAATTACTATTCATTTGTTCAAAGCTTTTACCTTTATACTCCCCCTCAAAAATATAACAAATGATTAACCGAGAAAGGGAGTGTTGAACATAAGTTGAAAGATTTTGAAAATCCCTTTTGAATAACTCTTGAAAACTTGTGTTCAAACTTTGGAATATCATTTTACTTAAGCTCAAGATTTGGAATATCTTTATGAAATAGCTCAAGTCCGAGAAATTGTAAACTTCTCGTTGCGAGGATAAATGTACAAAAAAATGTACACTTTCCTTTATTTGAAGAACGAGTCCTAAGCTGACATATACTTAGAAGTCGTATGTCCCGAGCACACTTTTTGAAAATATGTTGATAAAATGTTGCTCAAGACAAAGAAGGTTTCTCTTCTTTTAAAGATAAAGCGCACTGAAACGTACACTTCCCTTTTATTTGAAGACCGGGTTGAAATCTGACATTTGATTCCAAACCATTGACTTGAGCAACAAAACTTTAAATGTTTTATCTGAATAGCTCAAGACCGAAAAGATTTCTCTTTTCGGGTTAAGGATAAATGCACTGAAACGTATATTTTCCTTTTATTTAAAGCACGGGTTGGAATCTGATATATGATTACAAACCATTGACATCGAATTTAGACAACAACTTTTGGAACCCATTTAAGCACTGTACTAACGGGTTTACCAAATTTTGAAAACCAATTAAAAGTTGTGTCAAGTCGATGTAAAGATGTTGAGTTCCAACAAGGGCTTGAAACCGGTGTTTCATTTGAAAACAGCTCTCGTAGAATCAACGGAGATTTAAAATTCCTCTTGATATTCCATTGATTTTTGAAACTCGGTGTTTCAAATGGAGTTTTAAATCTTGTTTACGAAGAAGATTTCCATTTGTTAATGTCATTGATGAAACATTCTGAAAATTTGTTTCGTTTAAAACTCTTCCTTTCTTGTTGATGGTTGAAGCAAAGTCATTGTTGTTTTGCATCGAAAGCATTTCTGATTTGGAATATTTGAAAGATTTCGAATGACTTTGCTTTGGCCTCCACACTTGTTTTACCGGTGTAAAACACGAGTGTGATGTTTCAAAAGATTGATTATTTTCATTTGAAGCTCTTGTCTTAAAACCCTTATGAGGAGAAAATGTTTCAAAACTTTGAGATTTCTTAGAAAACTTCCTATCTTTTTGTAAAGAATAGGTTGTAAACTGAGAAACCCTTCGTGAAAACGGTTTTGAAGATTCACCCGTGTGAACCTTTTCCGAAACACTTTCTTTAGGTTTTGAAGATTTTGAAACATTGATGTTCCATTTTTGCCGATTAAGAGAATCAAACTTCACTTTTAAAGCATTATATGAAGTCCTCAACTCATGATATTCTTTTTGACAAGAACGAATATCTTGAGATGCCAATTTTGATTCCAAATATGCAATTCGTTTTAAAAGCTGATCTTTTTCATTTTTAGGCAAAGACTGTGTAGTGACTGGTTTTGACAAACTCTTTTGCACATCAACTTTGGGAGAAAACCATAATTTTGAAATTTGAGAGTTTATCAACAATTTATCAGCTGGTGGTTTTCCCAAAATTGAATGTTTATCAAACTTAGTTTGCACAGACTTTCCTTTCAGATTTTCCAATTGAGTTCTCAAATGATTAATTTCTTTCAAAAATTGATCCTTTTCAGCTTTAGAATCATCAACCTTACGAGCCAATTGTCGTTCAAGAACAACTTTCGTTTTTTCAAGTTTTTCAAAATACGCCTCAAATTTAGCTGTTCTGTTCGACAATTCAAGCTTGACGTCATTAAAATCTTTTGTTTGTTGAGTTAAAACCTTTTCAAGCTCGACAAACTTTGTTAGAAACTCACATTTGGCATTATCACAAACATTCTCCCCCGATTCCATGTTAAGTTCAGAAATATCCAACTGCTTCTTTTTGAAAAATTCAATTTTTTCGAGAATGTTTTTGAACTTAGTTTCAGCAAATTCAAACAATTGAGACTTCAGATTTTCTGCCTCGTCTTGTGTTACATTTGAAGTTTTTGTTTGGACCCGCGACTTTTTGATTGAATCAAACAAGTTTTTGTAAGTCAACTTCAAATGTTCATTCTCCTTAATTAATGACGCCACACGATATTCCAACTCAATGTTTCTCGTTTCAATCTCATCAAAATCGTCCTTAACTTTGGCTTCATCACATTGATGTGTCTCAACTTTTGACCTTTGAACCGACTCAAACAAATCTTTATAAGTCTGTTTCAAATGAGCATTTTCGAGTTGTAATGATGCCATAAAATTCTCATTTTCTTTTTGCACTGTTTTCAAAGAATTATTTTCTCGAGACTTGTGTTGAAGTGCGATTTCAAAAGCAATACTCTTTGCCTCAGATTTTGACAAATCTTTTTCCAATTCAACAATTCGTTTTGACAATCCCTGAGTGACTTCAAATGAAACATCGTTTGACTCTTTTGAAATTCTTTCAATTTCATCATGTAAATCCTTATTCCTTATTTCCACACAAGAAGTTATGACAAGATTCTTGATATCTTCAGTTAAGGATGCTTCCAAAAGTTGATCTTTCAACAAATCATTTTGATTCTCAATTTCATCAAGATAGACATCATTTTGCTCAAACGCATCTTTCATTTCTTTTATATCCCTTTGAAATAGATTCTGAAAGTCATCAAAGTAAACCTGTAATTCATTAAGAAGTGGTTTGACTTTTTCTCGACAAAAATCATTACGTTCTATCTCTGCCTTTGATGTGTAAAAAATGCTTTCCCTTTTACTGTTCTGGTGTATTAACAGAGACAGCTTTTCAAATCCAACTTTTATATTGAATAATTCGTTGATCAAAGGTAACTCACTCGGCATGGTTTTTGTTTCCAGAATCTTAACAAAGGGAATATAATAAGGTGAATAACATGTTTGCTTAACAGAAGGCTCAGAAAGCTGTTTTTGAGGAACAAACTCTTTATAAAGTTTGTTCAACTTTTCGTAATCGATTGGTTGAATCTTTAACTCTTGAATTTTTTCATCTTTTTGAAACTCATTCATTTTTAATTGACTCTTTTCAGCATCCTCAAGAGTTTCCTCAGAATCAAACACATGCAGTTGTTCATTTTTATCACAAAGTTCAGAAGCACGATACAACTTAGGAATTTTAGCATAAGCTTGTGAAAGAACACAAGTACCGTTATATCCCACACCCGACTTATGTAAGTTATCCCGAAAAGCTTTTTGTTCATTTGTAAGCAACCGAAGTGTGTCAGTTGATCTGCCCATTTTGCAAACAACGTTTTCAAGATCTTTGATTTTATCTTGTAACTGAATAATATCATTAAGATATTTTTCCTCTTTGTCACGTTGTGTTTGTTTGAAAATCATTTGTGTCTTTTGAAGTAATTGAACTATTTCCTCGTTTGATCCCATTTTATCTATTTATCAAACCCAAGAAATTTTCAACACAATTAATATCTAACACGAACTCAAAAAAACAAAATATGACCCAAAAATCAATCTAATCTTAGATAGCAATATGCTCAGCTCGACCCCCCAATACTTGTATTTGATATTTCAAGTACAAGCCCAATACACATATAATTTCAAGAACAGGCCCAATCACCAATGGAAATTTTCGGTAGAAATATTAAAGGCCCAAAGTTACACACCCTAGAAAGCACAACTATAAACTTGTGTTAACCCTAACCCTATATACTCACACACAAAATACACGCCACTTTTGTCTATATCACTATCTCACAGAAACAAACCCAAGATCACTTTATCATAAACAAACGCATGCCTCTCTTCTCAAATCTCACAAACCAAAAATCTCACTGAATGGTTTCAAACAAATCAAACTAAGACAACACGATTAGAAGATCTTTAAGGTTGGTTTGATTTCGTTTGATTTTCTTGTTTTCTTTTATCCACCGAAACAAAGTAAAGTTTTGAACACCCTTGTTCTTGATTTTGCTTTTATGGTTTTCGAATATTAACAAGAAGTTATACTTAAAAAATTGATCTATGATGATGAGGTTTACAAAAAAAAATCTGAGATCAATGATATTTTAGTTCCGAGTTCTTGTAACTATCAGCGAAACAAAGAAAAATAAAAGAAGTGACAAACTTCAAAAAGATCTATGAAGATATGGTTATTTTCATGTGAAATGGTCCTTGAGGATCACGAAAAATAAACCAACACTGAGATCTTTTGTTCTTGTTTTTTATTTTTCGGTTTCTCACAATCAATCTATGATGATACGTGTTTAAAAATTAAAATGACACAAATCTGAGATCTTGTTCGATCTCACTTGATGTTACTCTTTTTCTTTTGTTTCGGTTTCGAGTTTGATGTTACTCTTTTTCTTTGTTCCGAGATTGATTTTCAAGTTTAAGACTTGTTGAGATTTGGTTCCTATTTTGTTTTCGATTTTTGTTTTTGATCAGTGATGAGTGTTTATGGATCTTAAAGGATCTCTTGTCTTGAAAAGCAAACACGCTGAGATCTATTTGTTTGTAGAAAAGAGTTCCAAATTTGGATCTGTAATGAGTGTTTTATCTTTATTCCAAGACACGAAAATGAAACAACTCACAGATCTTGTTTTTCTTTTTCCGAGATCGATTTGTTCCGAGTTTTTCTTTTGTGTTTTTTTGGATCTTTAAGATCTTGGCTTTGATGTTAAACACAAACAAAAGAAAAAACTGAGATCAACTTTATCTTTTTCTCTTTTTGATTGGATCTGAGATGAGCAACACGATTGAGTGAATTTAGATATTAATACGTGAAAGACTTTTTCTTTGTTCCGAAAATGAGTATATGATGAGTCTTACCAAGTTTGAGATTCTGAGTTAGATATTCGAGTAAGCTTTGGATCTGTGATGATATAAAAAATCTGAGATCTTTGATGGGATTGATTTGCCAAAGATGATTTCTGAGTTTGAGTTTTTGAGGAAAGTTGTTTCCGAGTTTTGAGATTTGAGATCAATGAAGATAGAAACAATCTGAGATCTATATTTTTGTTGAAATTTGATTTGATCTGAGTTGGTGTTTTGTTTGTGATTCCAAGTTTTGCTTTGGATCTGATATAATGAAACTTTATAGAATCAATTACGATGAATTCTGAGTTTGACTTTCGAGTTTCAGCTTCCGAGTTTGGATCTGATTTTAGATCTGTGATGATTTTAGATTGTGTTATGGATCTTTTAAGATCAATTAACTCTTTGTAAAACACAATATAAAAAACTGAGATCTAACTCAAAAATTCTTTGACAAATTTGACCAAAAGTCAACACCGAGTTTGACCAGTCAAACTTACTGAAATTGTATTATTGTAACTGGTTTTAAACTTAATTTGGCAACTGATTTTGAAAATAAGCTCAATAAGCAAATTTCGTAACTGAATTTGCCAGGATTCTTCTTACTATTAAAACCGAAAGTCAATCAATCTCGATACAACAGAGATTAGCAATAAAGCACAGAAATAAGCTCTAAAAACTGAATAACACATTGTAAGCCGTGACTTATTGACCAAAAATAAGCAGTTATTGAATCAAATTAGCACAAAACACTAAGGCACAAGAAAAGAACATACTAAGCATCAACAGACAAACGACCGAATAAGCACAAGGGGGTAGGGTAGATGGCGCGCATGCATAGCTCAAATAAGCTGCTGGAATAAGCTGTCGGAATAAGCAATCTGAATAAGCTCTCCAAAACACCACTAAATCGCCTATGCAGCTCTGATACCACTTGTCAGGTCTTGAATTCAAGATTAATAAGCAATATAGTGTTAAGTTTAGAGAGAGAAAGTATAGAGAGAAAGAGGGAGGAGGAGGATTAGAGAAAAGATTAGAATGAGATTAAGAAACACCTAGAGACACTAGAAGACACACACCTTACAAATGAGGTGGTGGAGGTGTATTTATACCCTTTTACAATGAATGACCATGGAGCCCTTGTCTTCTAGACATTTACAATTTAGCCCCTTTGACTTATAGTCTTTGACTATTTACCATCTACCTAACCTATTACACAATAATATTTTATTATTTATTACAAGATATTTATCTCAATAAGATCGTCACTTTTATCAATCCTAACAATAACGAACTAGGGTTCGTCCCCCTTTTTACTCTAAAGTTAAACACATAAAACCCTAATTTCGGGTCTATATTTATAAGAATATCATTGTGACGTCGTCGCGTTTTAACCGTGACGCCGTCATAAAGTAGAATCTTCTAGATCCGAGTTGAGTCGGTGCGGGCTGACGCCGTCAAGAGATGTTGTGACGCCATCACTAGATGAAGTGTGACGGCGTCGTGTATAAATGGTGACACCGTCTCCAGGCTCTGAGAATTTAAATCTTGAGGAGTCTTGGTGTTGGTTCGTAATTGTGAGACTTCGTAAAATTTGAGTAATTTGTTAATTCATATTTTATTTTTACTTGTACCGTTAAGTAAAATTTTATTTTTACTTTTACCCGATTCGACTAGTTTTGTGATCCTATCTAAGTTTAAGTCGTGTATTAGACATTCTTCCGTCTTCGTGCCTATCGTAAATAAATATTTCCATTTTCACCCCTAAGTTTTATAAACTTTATTTTTACCATTTTCAGTTTTGATTCGCGTTTAGCCGAAACCATGTCAAACTAGTGTTTTTACATCTATTAGCATATTAACCAAATGTTGTAGCCCAAATTAGTGTAGTGCAATTTGTTAAAAAGTGTAGTGCAATTTGTTAAAAAAAAATCATAAGCCATGGTCCAAGCCCATAAGGGGCCGGCCAATTTGAGCCAAACAAACATCCCATATAATTTTTTTAGACAATATGCTTCCTTATAAATAGAATCCAACTATAACTCACCTTCCTTTTATTTTTCATAAACACAGTTACAACTTTAAAAAAAATTGTCCTCCTTTCTCTCTGTGTGGTTCGACATCAACAAAACCACCATCACCACCCACTACAAGAAAAAGGGGTATTTGGGAGGGGAGAAAACCATGCCAAATACTCAAAAGGCCGTGCCGAATGCTATTTGGCACACTTTTGGCTCCGTCCTAAATATGAGGGTGCCAAATACATTTGGGTCGGGTTGAAACCGTGCTAAATAGTATTTGGTACGGTCCTTGGGACGGTTTAGCTTTGGGGTGCCATGTGTGAGGTATTTGGCACGGCCGATGATTTTCCGTTCCAAAATAGGCAATCGTCACACTTTTATATCTCGTGCCAAATGTGTATTTGGTACTAACTCATTTCCCGTACCGAATGGTATTTGGTACCTTTTATATTTAGCGTGCCAAAATTAACTAGGACGATTTTATCTACCGTAACAAACGTATTTGGCACGGTCTCTATTTTTTGCGCCAAACTTTTTGGCACATTTTAATATGCCTTTCCAAAAAACATTTGGCATGTTTTTGCATTCGTCATAACAATCATTTGGCACAGTTTTGCATCAGTCAATTAAATATTTGGCACCAATTCACGTAATCATTGCTAACGTGTATTAGCACCATTTTCGGTTATAGATATGTTTCAGTACACTACCGTATCACCAACCATCTCAAACTTCGCTAGCTAAAAATAAATTGATCTCAATTTTTATTAGTCATCCATAAAATCAAATCAACATAGTCACTTGAATATCATAAAGTAAAAAAATAATACGTCCAACATCCTTGTAAACCATAGTCTTTAAAATGACAAAGTCATAACTAGAACTCAGTATAAATCATTAAGACAATTTATTACTAACGGGAAGAGAATAAAGCTCAGCGGATCACGTCTTCATCATAAACCCTGCATAATACAATATTCCAACATTAGAAATATGAATGAAACTATAAAAAGTTTAATATAGAAAATAGCAATAGAAAGGGTATAATATACAATTTTTAAAATGGGTCAAAAGTTTTAAACTCGAAACAAAGTTGGTCAAATAGTTTCAATATCATTTAAATTAAATAATGCAATAGCAACATCTAAATTAAATACAATACTTGTAACTTTTAACAAAAACATGTAACTAATACCTAAAGTGACATTTAGATGTTACACAAACGCATACATTTTAGAGAAGGGTAAGGATACCATACTGTCATGTAACATACAGTCCATATAATTCATTTAGTTTTTCCAAAAGACGATAGGGGTTAGAAAAAAAATCTTACATAATAGCAGTCGGCAAAAGCCATCATCGGTTCTGAAAACTAAGGCATATAGTAGAGCTTCAACGCCTTGCTGAAAGCACAGAATTATGTTTGAGTACAAGTGAAAGACTATACTTGTGGACAGCTAATTGTGTCAATCAAGCTAGCTCCACAGACCATTAATTTACATGTCTACAAATAGGATATGTAAATTGATTTTGACCAATTGAAGTGATGTTGGTAGAAACAAAGTTATTACACAATATACAAAAAAATATTTACTGAAATGCAAATAAGAAAGCTCTAACCATCAACATTTGTGGCTATGTTCACACTTTACCGTCAAACATCAACGACTAGCATGTGATAAGCACCCCTATCCACCATATCAATCCAGATCCGTTGCATTTCCATCATTCAATTTTTACCCAAGTTCATCAGCTATAGTGATTGCAATCGATTACAATGACCGATGTAGCTGGTTTATAAAACAAGAAAGCAACAAATAACATACATCACTTATTTACATAAAAGAAAGAAAAAATGAGATTAACGCATCCATGTTAGTAAGAAAACAATTACTTTGTGCATAAGAGGCTTGATTCAGTGGAAGATGCATAAAAACTAAGCCAACACCGTCATTTTTTCATGTTAGTCTACCAACAACATACAAAAGCACGGTTTTGTCAATGGTTTGAGCACCAAAAGTTCCTCATATGTCAAAAATACAATCTGAAAATCAAAGGTTCAAACAGTCAATTAGTAACCTTACACGTCTCTACAGTCTACAGTGTTGCACATATAAAAAAACAAAAACCTGATTAAAGTTAAGTTATTTGATTGCACTTGAAAGAAGTAAATAGTTTTATCTTGTGGTAAAACCAAAGAAGTTAATAATTGTAATAATTTAAGAGGCTTGATCCAAGGAAGATACACAAACACTGAACCAACAACAAAACTTGTTCATGTTGGCCTGCCAACAACATACTAACCATGGTTATGGCACACCCAAAAGGACCTCATATGTAACAAATATAATCAACATCAATTTCACAGACATTTACAAACATACTGGAATACTTTGACTTACTAATCCAAGGTGTGGATTGATGAAACCGCATCTAAAGATACCAAACCTGAACCATAATATAAGCTAATCTAAACACCCCCAAACACGGCGACATGTCATATCTTTTAGCTTACACTCGCTGAAATCACTCTGACTAAGAAAAAAAACAACATTTAGCCTAAAACATTACTCTTTTGTTTTGCATCATCTATCAGGACACCACACAAAACATTAAAGCAGCAGAATGATCAACATGCTATACAAAACTTTTCACTCACCCAATCTCCTATACTAATCCGTGCATCATCTCGATAATAGACCCAGGAACCCTTCTCCGAAGACAAAACCTTAGGAAATATTGATTTGTTTGACGCTAAAACAATGGGGAATTGGGATTAAGCCTAGAACCTATTTCGCAAAAGCCCACACTTTACAAGGATGGCTAAAACCTTGCACTTAAGTCACACATTTTCACAAATACCTGGTGTGCACGCATCAATTCTACCCAACAACACTTATAAATCCAAGCTAACTATTAACACAAACACTTTGCACAAAAGGGTATCACAATTATTGAAAAGATTTTATTTATTGATGATTGATTTACCTTGTTTATATTCAGAATATTTGGCACTCACTTTATCGGCCCAAGTTTAGAACTGTTCCAGTCACAAGGTTGCATAAGAAGTAACTCTACCCTGTTAGATCCTAATTTCTCTCAATACGAAAAAGAAAAAACAACTATGATCCTTTTATATGTCGACCAAAGTGAAAAAATAGAAAAAGAAAGAAAAAAACCACAAAACATATCCTTGAATGATATTCAGTTCACTAGTTTACTTTTTGAAAACTGAAAATGATAGAGTGATCATCAATTTTAGGGGTCCAACAAGAGAAATAGAGAAAATGATAGCCATTAAAAAACTCTGGAGAAAATGATACTAGTTGAGAGGGTGTAGATTTGGTAGAGGCAGAACTAGGTAGGCATTTGAGAGGCGAGATTTAGGTTATTAAATTTTTGGTGAAAAGAATAAGAGCGAAATTTAAAATGTTTTGGCCTTTTGGGGGGAATTGGTGCAAATAGGGGTGAACAGAAAAACCAAATAAATCAAAAATCGAAATCGAATCGAAAACAACTGAATGCAGAAATAATTAATAAGCGAACCGAATTTGCTAAAACCGAACTGAACTACCAATTCCATTTTCGGGTTGGATATATGAGTTTGGCAGTCTGAACCGAAAACCGAATTTATATAAATAAATAAATAAATAGATAAATATAAATATATATATATATATATATATATATATATATATATATATATATATATATATATATATATATATATTTTATATATACTTATATATAAAAATAAATTAAAATTTTATCCTAATATAAAAAAACCTTTTTTATGCTTGAAATAATTTTTTTTCTAAATATTTATATAATTTTTTTTAAATAGTATAATTCGGGTTATTCGGGCCAACCTAAAAACCGAACCGAATTCAAATTCGATTTTCGGTTTGGTTCGGTTGAATTCTAGTTCGGTTCGATTCAGTTTTCGGGTTGACCCAAAAAAATTAACCGAACCGAACAACCCGATAACTCAAATTGTCCCAAATACACATGTATTTGGCACCACTATTAAAAAACGTTCCAAATGCATACGTGTTTGGAACAATTATTTAATAGTTGTCCCAAATACATACTTTTTTGGCTCGGTTAGCTAACAAGTGCCAAATATGTAAATTTGGCACGAATTTTGTTAGCCTCAAAATATTGAGCCGAACAGGAAGTTCGTTCATTATGTGTACGATTCTCGGTCATTTAATTAGTTAATGTTGTAATAGTATAATATCGGGAATCGGGCTCGATAGTTAATCTAATATTGTATATGTTTCGGGTTTAATCCCAAGCAAAACCCGAGCCCGGGTCCTAGTTAAATATCCCGTGATATGTTGTCGGTATTAATCCCAAGGCAAAACGCCAGCCCGGATCCTAGTTAATATATCCCTGTGCTCATTTAACGGCGACCGGGTATATAAACTCTTTTCTATTTAAAAAGAGTTAGTTTGTTCAAAATAATAAAATCTTTTCCTTTTCGCTATTTTCTTCTCATCTCTCTCACTCTCTATACTTTCTCTCTCTACAAAACAACTCACTTCTTTATCTCTAATTTCTAGTTTGATTCGTGTCATGATGTCATAGTTATGAAGTGATTACGGGATCCTAGCAAATGGATCGGAGCAAAGAGGTGGATTTGTGTTTGATTCCCTTAGTGGAATGATTACAAATTTCGTGGCTTATTTTCTTATAAAAGCCCACGGCTACAAAAAGAATATTTAGGCTTACTTTATTGTGTTAATCTTGTGGTTATTGTGCTATAAATGGCAAGGCGAAGCAAGGTATTATTGCTCCTACAAGAGAATCATAAGCCTCAAGTTGAAATCTAGCTAAAAAGATTCCGAATTATTTGGTGTTCTTCGTCGAGAAATGGCCTAATTTGGACGATTCTCAAAAGAAATACGAGTTATGGTGTGTTTAAAACTTGAATATTACACACTTAGTATTGCATGTTAGAGCTTTGATTCCGAGGCTAGAAAAGCTTATTTACTATTTAGTCAAATTTGACCTTGTGTTCATCGTGGAGAGGTTGGCTTAATTAAGTTTTTGTTCTTCAGTCTGACGGTTTGACTAGCTAAGGGACAAGATCCACGAGTTTAAGGTAATAGTCCAATCGCGGTTTGTTGACCACAGTGCGGGCGAGTTGTGTTTTATAATAATAAAATATTACAACGGCGAGTTGTTGATAACCAGGTGGCGGTGGGGGGCATTGTATTGTTGGCAAGTTGACAGTTCCAAGGCGATTGGGCTTATTATATGAGATAAAATCAAACGTTATGTCTGTCCCAAATTAAAAACACACTGCCGATTTTGGCTTATTAAGACCCTACGGCGACTTGTCTGAGAAGGCGGTTTGATTAGAAAGGTTGGCAGCGAGTTGTACAACTTGAAGGCGATTTGAATAAAATATAGGACGTGAGTTCGTAATAGTCTAATGAGGCGAAGTTAGCCACTGGGGCAGCGTTTGTTTATTATATTGGGCCGGCGAGTTACTTAGTATCAACGGCGGTTTGCTCCAGACGACACCCTTTTTAGCGACACTCTTTTACGGAAAAAGATGAGTAATATGTAATTTTTTATATAGCCTTTCTAACTTATTTTTACATCAAATTCAAATTTTGGTAATAGGGTAAAAAAAAATTCGGTCGACACCTTTTAGCGACACTTATTGGCGGGAAAAATTAAGTAAAATATAATTTTTTCTATAGCCTTTTTAGCTTATTTTTAGCACGCAAAATTTAGATTTTGGTACATAAGGTAGTAGAAAAAGGGGGGGGGGGGGGGGGGGGGGGGGGGGGTGGGGGGGGGTAAAAAAGAGAATAAATTTATTTTTTTTCATAACCAACTGCGCCAATTCCAAAAAAATCTCACAAACCATAAGCCAAAACCAAAACCATCAACAAGGACTTAAACTGCATTAATCATACAAGAAACAAACCTCAACAACAATCGATTATTCATTCACGGTTTTCTATTGATTTTGTAAAATCCCGTTAAATCATTTATCGGTTTTAATCATAGACGTGTAAAATCCCGTGAACGAGAATTGCATACATAACCACAACAACATCAATCACATCATACCCACTTAAGATCTAACAACTTTCACACTTCACAGTTAATATCCATTCATTCATCATGTCTACTCCAGTCAACACATCCTCGATAGATAGTCAAATTCATAATAATATCATGGCAGCTGGTTCAAAAGATCGTCTACCAATGCTTGGAGCAGGAAGATATTCACAATGGAGATCACGTTTTCTATGATACATTGACACAAAAGGAAATGGTGAATATCTGAGGAAATGCATTTTTGAGGGTCCATACAAGCTAACAAGTGTAGTAACAGAAGTTGTTGCCGCAACAGTAAATTCTCCATAAGAAACCAACAACATGACGAAAGGCTGAACAGACACAACATGTCTGAGAGAATCAAACTGTATTTTAAAAGCTGGAAAAGGACAGCTACTTTCTTGCTTCTAACTGGTATTTGTCGATGAATATCTACGCAACTGTTGATTGCATGCAAACTGCTAATGATAGAGTGGACAGTCCAAATGAAAGACACAACATTGTGAAGTCATTGAACGAGACAAGATGTAAAGACCAATCGATCTGGTAATTTTAGGAAAGTTTACTTCTCAGATGGAGAACTCATGGAGTCGTATTACTCACGTTTATAAACTGATGAATGAAATGAAATGGAACACTTGGGCAAGTTACCACAATGCAAGATGAATAATCGCATTTACTTCACAACTTCAACCAGAATGGTCAAGATTTGTGACGGTTGTCAAGCAATCAAAAGAGATAGACACCATCTCATATCACACACTTTTTGACATTCTGAAGCAGTATCAAAATGAAGTTAATGATATCCGTGCTGAGAGAATAGCCAAAAGTGCAAATCCATTAGCACTTCTTGCGGCTGCTCAACCATACTCAGATAATTACTATCAAGCACCAAAACCTCAAAGAACAAATACAACATCATCTTCCACAAGACCTAGTGCATCTACCAGACACAAAGGCAAAGAGATCGCCAAACCAGTTACACCTCAATCTGAGTCAGTTTCTGAGGAAGACAGTGATCCTGAACAAGCTCAGAGGGATAAGGATATGCAAAAGAATTTGGCACTCCTTGCAAAGTATTTCAAGAAGCTCTACAAACCTACCAACAACAACCTTCGAACTTCTTCAAACTCCAGGAACAAGACTGAAGATACCACACCAAGGTATAACAACGATAATCAGTCAGGGCAGTTTGGGAATCAAAGGACAATGACAGTTGCTGGGGCTAGGGAAACAGTAGGCAGTCAGGTAGTGCAACAGAATGGGATACAGTGCTTTAACTGCAAGGGATTTGGCCACTATGCAAAGGAATGCAGGAAGCCAAAGCGGGTTAAAGACTACACGTATCACAAGGAAAAGATGATGATGTGCAAACAAGCTGAACACGGTGTTCCACTGCAAGCTGAGCAAGCTGACACGGATGAAGAGATTGATGAACAGGAATTGGAAGCACATTATAGTTTCATGGCAAAGATTGAGGAGGTCTTACCAGAAGAATCCAATTCAACTGAACAGCCATTGGAACAGGTACAAAATAATGATGAAAATAATGTGTTTGCCAATGAAAGACAACATTCTGAGAATAATACTACAGAATGTGTTGATGAACGTGCTGTGCTTGCTAATTTAATTGCAAACTTAACTCTTGATACTGAGGAAAACAAAACGATTTTAAAGCAATTAAAGAAAGCAAACGCATCATTGACTCAAGAACTAAAGGAGTGCAAAACTAACCTTGATGAGACTAGTAGGGCTCTGAGGGAGGCTACTAGTTGTCAGGATAGTTGTCTTATTGCACTTCAGAACAAACAGAATGAGCTTGAGAAGTACATAGCCTTTAATGACCGAATGATTGATTATGAAATACTTCAAACAAAGTTAAATGATACTCTAGGACTATTAGCTCTTAAAGACATTGAAATAAAAGAAGGTTTGAAAACAAAAGCCTATGAAATTTCAGTTCTCAATCAGAAACACGATGAGTTAGTCAAAAAGAGTCTTTTAACAAAGTCACAACTGGAAGGTTATCTCAAAGAGAAAACCAAGGTCATTTCGGATTTAAAGGTTAAGGAAGAAAAAGATATTGACAAGATGATTGAAATGGACAAACAATTAAAGTTTTTGAATGAAATTGTTTATACTCGTAATCAGTCAATTCAGACCATTCATATGTTAGCACCCAAATGCTCGACATATAATGGTAGACCAACCTTTGCTAATCCAAGGTACCTCAAGAAAGCTCAATCTGAAAAGCCCTGTTTGTATGAGATCCCATATGATAATTCTGATCATGCCACAACAGTTTTTCCTCCTAATAGGGAGAGACAAGACTCTTGCAAGTGAGAGTAGATCAAAATTGAATAAAGATTATGTTAACCATATGTTACACAAGACAATATGTCTTTATGAAATTTCAAAGCTCCCTCACTGAGTATTTCTTTATCAGTTGGAACGCGCAAAAGAAGGTAGGAAGACAATGTGAGAAAATAGATTGTTTGAACAAAACCAAACATTGCTAATAAAACATTGCCTTTTATACGTTTTGAATCCATCTTGTAAAGTAGACTAGTTTTTTAACGACCTTGACATTTTAAACTTCATTCATTTTAGAGAAATTGCTTGATCAAGCTGCGTTAAAACATACAGTGATTATTTTTGGGTGCCATACTGCTAAAGATGGATGTTTTGTTAAAAAACCTTATTAAATGCTCTTGATCACATAAAACTCAAAATGATTAGTTTTCGTTTTTGAACATGAATTTAAACAGAAAATGCATGAAGATTATGAGTTACGTTAAATACCTTGAAAAAAGAGGTTGAAAAACTTGAAATTGAAATATAAGGCCGTGATTTTTCAAACATATATGATCTACTTCTCGAAGAGTGTGTGTATAAGGATGTTACATGTTCATATTTGGTTTCTCTATTTGATTTAAATGCTTATGCTAAATTACAATGCTTGTATCTTCATAAAGTCAAAGAATGTGAATGTTTTGCACAAAAGTTTTCAAAACAAACTGAATCTGTTAACAAAGAAGTTCATAATAAGCTTTTAAAGAGTTTTGCTAAACTTGAAAACCACTCGATTTCTCTTGAACTTGCTTTACAACAATGTAAAGAACAAATGAAAAATAACTCAGTTTGCAAAGAAAACGGATCAAATGTATTTTGAAAAGAACGTGAAAAATATCATGAAATACAGGATTTGAAAGCTCAAATGCAAGACAAGAACATAGCCATCAGTGAGTTAAAGAAACTCATTGAGAAATACAAAGGAAAGTCTGTGGAAACTCAGGTTGATAAACCATCTGTTGCTCGACAACCAAATGCTCAACGGATTCCAAAACCATCAGTTTTAGGAAAATCGACTCCTTTTTCAAATTCTCCTGAAATGAGAAGTTTTCAAACGAAACAGGCGGTTAGTAAAATAATATGTCGGATGGTTTATTTAAAAAGGTCAATCAACAGATTTTGCCTCAGAATAGAACAAGCAGGAAAATACACTCGAATGTGCTTAAAACCAGAATGTTATAATTGCCACTAACCAAAACACAAACTAGAACACCCTAGTTGCCTCTATGCTTAAAGAATCATAATCCTCATACTAATCTCCACGTGTCTAAAATCTATAAGAGTAAAATCATATACAAGTGGTAGCAGACCCAAAGCTTAAGTGAGCTTCAAGTTAAAGATAAGGTTGTGCCAAACAATAGTCAAGTGAAGTTTAACCACAAGGAAGTAGAAGAACACCATAGGATTTCAATTATTTCTAGGTAAACAAAGTCTGTAACTGCGTGTAATAACAGTTCAAAATCCAGAACTTTGAATGTGAATGCTGTTTGTGCTGAATGTGGAAAATGTGTGTTTAATTCTAATCATGATGCTTGTGTTTCTAGATACTTAAATGACGTGAACGCTAGAACTAAGAAGCCTAAGGTAGTGCCTATTAGTGCTAGTAAACCCAAGAGTAAAGTGAACAAATCTGTTGCAACACCCCATAAGAAAATAGTTGCATCAGATACCACTATTCAGAAATCTAAGAGTTACCATAAGGAGTTGTATGAGAATACAAATCAGGAATGGAAATGGTGGATAGCTAAGAGATGCCCATCGTGATATAAATAAACACAAAAGCCTCTTAGGACCAAAAAGATATGGATGCCTAAATTTACGGATAAGAGGATGTTTCAAACTTGTTATTAGTCCACTTTTAGACAATTGTCTCTAGGTTAATTATGTCTTGAAAGATATCATATTTCTTAGGATCTTATTGTCAATGTTCCATCGTCCTCAAATTCTCTTGCAGATTTTATTAACTCATTCCTATTCATTGTTGAACTCTGAGGCACCAAAGCACATGACGGGCATCTCAAGTTGTTGTATAATTTGTGGAGGAAATTTCTAGGTTACTGTTTGGTTTTGGAAATGATCAATTTGCTCTTATTCTTGGTTTGGAGATCTGAAATCAGTAATATCACGATCAATTGGTTTTATTAGTCGAAGGCCTCAATCACAATTTTTTCTTGGTTGGTCAAATTATGGTAGTTGTGGATTTGGAGGTTGCTTTCAGGAAATCTACTTGTTTTGTGAGAGATCTTCAGGGAAAAAATTTACTAACTGGTAATCGTAGATCCAATCTCTACACAATATCTCTTTAAGAAACAACTTTATCAACTCCAATTTGTTTCATGGCTAAAGCATTTACCAACTCTAGCATTTGGGTTATGGAATCGAAGACTTTCTCATCTTAAACTTCGATTACATCTTCCTTACTATCAAAGAAAATATATTGTGATAGGCTTACTAAGTTGAAAATTATTGTCAAGGATTAAACACTTTGTTAGTCTTGTGTAATGATGGTAAGAAAAAAGATGCGCATTTAAGTCAAAAGCTTTTTTCCAAGTTTCCAAAGGAAGGCTGGAATGTGCTTCACGATGGACTGTGTGGTCCCAATGAGCGGGTTGCAAGCATAAAAGGGAAGAAATATATTTTGGTGATTGTTGATGACTATTCAAGATACACTTGGACTCTTTTTCTACGATCCAAGGATGAAACTCCAAAAGTTCTCAAAGACTTTCTCATGATGATTCAACGCAATCTTCAAGCTTAAGTTATTAGTGTCATTACTGACAGTATGGCACGGAGTACTTGAACAAGACACTCAGTTATTTCAAAGAAGAAGGCATTGAACATCAGACTTCCACTCCTCGAACACCTGAATAGAACGGCATTGTCGAAAGACGAAACCGCACTCTTGTTGAGGCTGCTCTAACAATGCTCTCAGCTTCTAAGCTTCCATTATCATTTTGGGCAGAAGCAGTTGCAACCGCATGCTATACTCAGAACAGATCAATCATCATATCGACTCATGGAAAAATGCGTATAACTTTATAATGTACATGAAACTTCAATTAAAACATCTTCACACGAGGTCGTCAGAAGCGTTTGCATTGATACATAAACTAGAGATGGGAGAAAATTTAGATAAGATGAACAGAAAAATGGGATCACATAGTGTCTTGGTGGGGATTTTCTACTCAGTCGAAGGGGTTTTTGTGTTTACAACAAGAGAGAGAACACGCTTAATTAGTTAAGTCCATTTCATATCAAGTTGATGAAAATCAAAGAGATGAATGGTTGATAACAATCTGTTCAGACCTCGCTTCCTAACGACAAGAGTTGTTTGTTGAAAATGTTCTCTTCAGGCCTCGTTCTTCAAGGATAAAAAAGGTAGATTATTGTCTGATTATGAAAACTCTGACCCTGTGCCCCAGACAGATTGTTGTTCTACAGCAGAGAGACTATTTCGTCACAACAAGGGTTGGAATTTTTTCAGTCCTATACTTGAAGAATATTTTAATCCAGCAACTAGGTCTTGCTCGAGGTCAAACAACAATGATCAAAGACCGAATGATTTATTTAAGACGATGGTATTTATCTATCCTTTTTGTACTCGAGTACGAAGATTCTGGTGAGTCCTTCCTCACGGAACTTTGATAAATATCGATGATGCTTTCATTTCAACCACTCCAAAGTCATGATTAACCGATGGACCAGAGTCATTCCATTAGACAAGTTCATGGAAATCCAACCAAGCAGTTCAAACCAAGATGACAGCTGCCACAGATCCTGAAATGTGTATCGGTTCCGCGGCTCACGCGTGAGTATTGTTGAACAAAGAACATTAAGGAGGCCAATGGCTGATTCTGCATGGATCGAATGCTATGCCGGATGAACTTCATCAGTTCTGACAGACTAGAAGTCTAGGGGGAACTTTTAGTCGAAACAAACATTGTGGCAAGATGATTATTTAAAGCTAAAGTGGTTATGGTAAGAACAAGTAGGATGAAGATAGAACTGTAATTCGCAACAAAGCATACGACTTGTAGCTAAAGGTTATGCTCAGGAAGAGGGTATTTTTGATTTCGAAGAATCCTTTGCTCCAGTCGCTCGCTTAGAAGCATTTTGGATTTTCATTGCCTACGTAGCATACAAGTCTTTTCCAATCTATCAGATGGACGTGAAGACGGCATTTCTTAATGGTCCACTGAAGGTGGAGGTTTATGTTGCTCAGCCAGGAAGAGGTTCGTTGATCCAAATCATCCAGAAAAGTATAACTTTCTTTGGAAAGCTTTATATGGATTTTAAGCAAGGTCCTAGATTGGTTATGAATTAAACTATCATCTTCGGATGTCCAAAGGCATTTACTAAAGGACAATTGACCCCAACTTTTATTCATGATAAAATACGGGGGAGGGATATTTTTGTGCAGATTTACGTTGATGACATAGTTTTTTTGGGTCTACAAACCCCATAAATATTCAAAAAGATTTGAAAAGTTATGCACAGTAGATCAGTAGATTGAAATGTCCTTCAATGGGGGTGATGAAGTGCTTTTTAGGATTAAGTTCACCAGTCCCCAAAATGGTATTTTTATACAATCAGGCCATGTTCTACTTTAGAAATTATCGAAAAAAAGATATAATTGTATGGACATTGTCACTCCTTTGGTACACCATTGGCTACTATACCCAAACTAGATGTAGATTTGTGTGGAGTAAACCGTTGACCAATATGATTATCGTGTGTTAGTTCGGGTCACTCACATGTACTGACGTCTAGTTTGACCAGACTTGGTTGCATAGCAGTATTGCTATTGTGCACGTTATCAAGCACGACCAACACAAAAGCACCTCAAGGGGGTGAAAAGAATCTTTAAATACCTAAAGGGTACCATTAACATGGGACTTTGGTATCCAAAGGATTCTGACTTTGAACTAACAGCATTTTCAGACGCTGATCATGCCGGATGCCTTAATACTCGAAAAAGCACTTCTGGAGAGATATAGTTCCTTGGTGATAAGCTAGTAAGTTGGATGTCAAAGAAACAAAACTGCACTGCAATGTATTCAGCAGAGGCAGAGTATATGGCGTTATCTGCAAGTTGTGCTCAAGTAATGTGGATGAGGACACAGCTTAAAGATTATGGCTTCAACTACAACAAAATACCGTTGTATTATGACTCTCATTCAGCCATAACAATATCATGCAACCCCGTACAACATTTGTTAGATATGAGTAAAAGACTCAGTCACCCCGTATATTTATTGTTTATAATAGTTCGTAGTTTATTAGTTAATCGTATGTCTTTTGGTTTTAAGCCAGGTTCTAATATCTGGCATTTTGTAAAAACTATATAAGCCTCTTCCAACTTTGTAAGAGGCAAGCTAGTCATTTTAACTTTTCTTATTAAACACATTTTCTCTCACTAGAAAATCCCTCTCATGTGTTTCTCTCTCTAGAAACTAGCCCAATCACAAGAATCATCACCCGTGTTATGAATTAAACGATCCTACAATTAGTATCAGAGCAGGTTTGGATTCGTGATTGATTCTTATGGTTGTTCAAGATCAAACTCGTCCTAATTTTGGTTTTAAAAAGCCTACAGCTCAACTTTCTTTTTGGGCTGAATTGGTTGGTTAATGTTGTTGTTTTTCTTGTTACTTATGCTAAGGAAGTTGTATTGGTACTACTACAAGTGATCAACAAGCCTCAAGTTCAAAAACAAAGCTAAAAGGTTCGAATTTATTTTTGTGTTCTTCGTGGAGAGTTGCCTAATATTAGAAGATTCACAAGGATTTACATGTTATTGTGTGCTTAATCTTCTTAAAGTCGCATAATGTTACGTGTTATAGCTTTGATCCGTGGTTGATAAGCTCATTTTGAAGTGTTTATGCAAAATTCATCCTTAGTGTTCTAGCTGGCGGTTTGGTATAAGAGGGGACAAGATCCACATTTTTAGGAAAAGGTATGTGGTGAGTTGACTGGTAAAAGGCGAGTTGATTATTATAATCAATAATAGTTCACGACGGTTTGCTTTTAAAAACTCGCGGCGAGTTGCTTAAAGAAATGGCGGTTTGCTTGTTTTAATAAGGCAGCGAGTCAGTTACTTCTTGCGGCGGTTTACTTATTTTATTCAGGCAGCGGTTTTCCAAGACAGACCAAGGCAGCGGTTTGAGATTAAATTGTAGACAGCGGTTTGCCTCATTTTCAGTGGCGGTTTGCGTGAGTTTTTGGAGGCGGTTTGATTAAAAAAAAAATTAAGTAATTTGTAATCTTTTTTCTATAGCCTTTATAACTTATTTTTACATCAAATTCAAATTTTGGTAACAGGGTAAATTTTTTTTTCGGTCGACACCTTTTTAGCGACACTTTTTGGCGAGAAAAATTAACTAAAATATAATTTTTTTCTTTAGCTTTTTTAGCTTATTTAGCTTATTTTTACACCAAATTTAGATTTTGGTAATAGGGTAAAATTTATTTTTTTCATAATCCAACTGCGCCAAATTTTAAACAAATTAACAAACCAAATACCACAACCAATTATTCATTCGGTTTTTTCTATTGATTTGAAAAATCCGGTTAAACTTCTTATCGGTTTATTCTTGGACTTGTAAAATCCTTTGTGAACGTTAATTGCATTCTTAACAATACATTCAGATGTTTAATATGTCAGAAGATATCCAGTATACCGGTTCTGATACACGCCCACCATGGCTTGATAGAACAGACTTTGAATCATGGCAACAACGGATTCGTCTGTATTGTCTGGGAAAAGATAATAGAGAGAATATAATGAAATCAATTACTAAAGGTCCTTTTTTCAATTAGGAACAATGACAGATACCTTACTGAAGGAGGTGAGGTGCACATCATCTAGGTCAAGAAGTGCTTAGAGTCTTTTTGCCGACCTTTCAGACTGAACAAAAAGGACAGGTTATAATGCTGACATTCGTGCTACGAATATATCTTCAAAGGTTATACCAAAGGATATCTACACCTCATAACCGCTTTACTGACGCCAATGACATTTGGGACAAATGTGAAGATGATTCTGGGAAGGCTCTGAAGTTAAAAAGGTTGACCGGAGAATCTCAATTTATACGATGAATTGAACACTTCTTGCCAAACAAAGGAGAAACCATTGTGTATACTTATGTCAAGGTTTACAAACCTATTAATGACATAGAAACATCAAGATGACCATGTCCAGATGGCAGCTTAACTCTAAATTTAGTGAACAAATTTGTTACATGAATGGAGCAGATTCATATCTGAGAGTAAACTCAATTGAGGTTTGAAAGAGTCTAACTTTGATCAGTTTATGCTTACCAACATTGAGGAGCATGCTAATAAGAAAAGAATGATGATGGAAAGGGTTCATTCGACCAACTAATGTCCTTTGGCCACTTGTGTCTAATGCCTCAGTTCAAGCAATATCCAACACAATCATCCATGTCCTCCTCAATCCTAATGAACCATCTTCCATGTCCTGTGATAACTTTCAAACAACACTCTGGAGTTCTTCAACTGGCATAATTGATCAAAAGCCTAACCAACACACTTGACCTCCTCAACCAATCATTCAAAGCACATCTTCCTCAAATGAACAATCAACTCAGAACTTCCTCAAATGAAGGAACAACTGCTATAGTTCAAGAGGCCAGAGTTGTTAGTTTGCTGTTTTAGGATTTCTAGGTAGATACAATCGCGAATAATCAAGGAGACCATTAGAGGAACATGCAAGAGGAAATGTTGTAGCTGGGAATGCTGGGAGTGTCTCAGAAAAGAGTATGGAAATGTGAAATCCTAGTAAGCTAAACCTTTTATGTGCTACAACGAAAGGAATCCGGGCAATATGCTTACGAATGTCACACAACCAAGGCGTCCTAGGGATTCAGACTACTTCAAAGACAAGATGCTGCTTATGCATGCTCATGAGAATGGTGCAGTACTGGATGAAGAACAGTTGTTGTTTCTTGAGGAGAAACATGTCACAATTTTGATGACGATATGGTGATTTGGCACTCAATGTGGACGTGTCTTTTGAACGCTAATCAATGCGATGCATTCGGAATTTGATGTTGTGCAGGCTTCCCACCACTACAGACTGTTCATGGTAATCCTTTCATCTGAAGATCCAATATAATGATGAGTCGAGCCATCTATGACTCGGAATACTCGTTTGATGGTTACAAGATCATGATACCTTTGTAGATCATATGGATGAGTATCTTGAAGTTCACGGAGATGCAAAGCGATGTACAACTACTAGTTGTTGACTCTGATGCTTACTTACGAGTGATATTAATATTATTCCGATATGATCAGTATGTGGAAGGGACAATGAAGAACATGTTGTACAAAGTAATGTATCTTTCTATTACGTAATGATGCTTTGATGTTAAATTCTCATGAAAATGCACTAAACAGGGTGTACAAAGTAGGTCAGCTAATATAAGCATGTTAAAGTCAGTTAATGACACATTGACTTCTGAACGTGCGAGATATAATGGAAATCTTGGTCAGGGTGTAATGGAACAACGGCTAAGTTTGAATTAACTGGGTAGAGAATGAAAGTGATGAACAAATGAGAATATTATCTCTGAACGAAATCGAAAAGAAACTTCTTAAATATAGGATCTTCATTCTGCACGATTGATAACTTCGTTCTACTCTTAACCATCATAAGATAGTGAGGGAAGAAGCGCTCATTTTGAACAAAGGATTTTAAAAATAAAGAGACAAATTGCCTTGAAGAGTTTTTAGACTATAAAAGGTAAAAGAAAGGTTGAAGATAGATTTTACAAAAAAGATCAATATGTTACATACGGTTCCACATGATATGTAAACCAAAAATCGGTTTATGATGAAAAGAATCAAGGTAGCGATAGGCTACAAAAATCCCTTATGTCTCACCATGCAATGCAGTTTATCCACACTTCTATAATGGGTCATTGTATATTAGTCATGTCCAATCTTGACTCGCCTGTCTGTGATGACTCAGAGGACTCTCGTGATACGGCTGTAGATAAAATAGAAAAGAATTAATGGAGAAAAATGCAAAGCCCTCTATGTGTGGAAAATAAAGTTAGGATTGCCCCCTAGATTACTTGAAAGAGAACCTTCTTGCAACCTTTGCTCCACAAAGAAATCTGACCTCAGAACATATATTTTGGTCCATAGATGAAAATGATAGGAAAAAGGCTGAGACCTCAGTTCCAAAATCTAAATTTTTAGCATTGACAGTGTATCCACCAAATTACTCTGTCAAGCTTGTCCCCGTTTCTTCCACTAAGAGTCAAGTGAAGGATTAATCTTTATGTACTCACACAACTTTTTATGGAATTTGAAAAAACTTGGCAAAAAGTGAATCACCCCAACAGGTGTTACAGTAGGGGAAAAGAGGGTTTTGAGCAACAAAAAGAGGTTACTATCACTGATGTTTTTACATTTTCAAAACTCTTGAATGTACACGTTGCGAGGAGTTCAAACGGCCTTCTTAAAAGAAGTTTCTAAAAGTTTATGAAGAAATTTTTGATCAAATGAATGACGAAGTGGGACTATGAAATACTGTAGATATAGCATGTGTGAAATTGTAAAGAAAAACCTTCTCATTTGAAAATGAGGAATCTGAATTGCTTATTGTTTGTCGTATCAAACGGTTGTAATGATGTGAAAAAATCCGTTGTCTAGATCTGAAGCTGAGATATTTAAAGTTCTTAATTGAGTCAAAACACTATTTCAAACTTGAAAGGAATACTAAATTTGCAAATTAATGTATCAACATCTTCACGAAAGTTTGATTTAACAAATCATAAACTCACAGTGAAGCTCCTGATTTTTACTCTTTCTTTTAAGATCAAGACATCTCGAACATCAGATTCAAGAAAAAGACAAGTGATTAGAAGACTTGAAAGGTTCTAGTCTCTGATGTGAATGACAGAAGATTGTGAACCTTATAATGTATTGATGTCATGATTCTTCTTGTACAAAATGATACATTTTAGAGCTGAAATAGAAAAGGTGATAGCAGCATTACAAGGAATTGTTTGAGGATATTAAGATCAATGCTTGCTCAGCACTATGAACAGAATTCTTCCTTGTTAACAGAGATTGAGGATCTAAAGCTCAATTAGAAGGCAATTTGAAAAGTTGCCACTAGAAGTTCTGCCAAACAAATGTTCTTGCAATTGGCATGTTTGCCATTGATGTTAAAAACCCATCCCGCATTCCATTAAGAATAATAGGAATGTCATTTAAACCTATATTAACCATTCTTACAGGAGAGTTTGTAGAAACAGTTAGGGAGATTGTATAGGAAGCTAGAGTAGTTAAACCACTGGGGATAATGCACTTAACTATGGATTGTCATTTACACTAAGCTATCTCTGGGAATTGCTAGACTATGTGATTGGCACTTGCCAAAAAAGTTTTCAAGGAAAGAATAACAAGGCTCCCTCTCCTTCTACCCTGTACTAGGAAAAGAAAGTAACTTTTAATGAATAAACCAGGAAACTTCATCAAGTAACAACAGAAAACACGAAGTGCACAGAAAGGTTCAACAGAGCTAATGTCCTTGTGTTCATTCTACAGGTGTTAAACACTTCCACTAAAGCAAGCTCAAAGCCTAGAAGCAATACAAAGAAAAATAGGATCCTGCCTGCTAAGACTGAGAATAAGAAGAAAGTAGAAGACCACCCTAGGAAAAATAAGTCAGTATGGACAAAAGTGAATCGGGTTGATTCTAGCATTAGCTCTAAGCGTGTTGTAATTAATTTGAATTCTGAATCTGTGTGCAAAACTTGTAACAAATGTTTAAACTCTGCAATGTATTGAAAATGGTGAGTATTAATATCTTGAATTCTGAGATGCTACCCCCACTGTTAAAAATTGTCTTGAATAAAGGGAAGCAGATCTGGAAACCAAAAGGCAAACTGTCTGATAACAGTTTGAACAAGACCAAGCAGGTTTGGAAAGCAACGGGCAAACTATTTGCTAATGTTGGTTATCATAATGGAAGATAAACAAGAAGAAATTCGCCTAGAAAACTTAATTGTGGTTATCAATGGAGACAAACAGGAAAGAAATGTGCCTTAGGCGAATGTGCACTTTAACTAAGCTTTCTGTGCAATGTTCAATCAATAACTGCTAAACCACCAGGGACCCAACAAAATAATTAGGGAAACTGAAATTCCAAACAACTCTCCACACTCGACTGTTTTTCCAAATGCAGGTCGTACTGGTATCCTTTGGTATCTGGACTAGGTGTTCAAAACATATGACGGGGAATCATTCTAAGCTCAAGAACTTTGTGGGAAATGTTCATCGGGTCAGTCATATCGGGTAATGATCACTTCCAGAGCTATCATAGGTTTATGGAGATTATGTATTGGTGATAGTGTGATCTCCAGAGTATACTACTGTGGAGGGACTTGGACTAAATCTATTCTCTTAGGGCATATTTTTGTGATTCTGATCTTGGAATTGCCTTCAGAAAGCTTCTTGCTTTGTTCTGTGATTATTAATGGTTGCACCATTACTTACTTAAAGGTAGTCATCGCACCAATTTGTTACTCACGATACTCGATTATTGATATGATAAAGTCTTCTCCAATATGCTTGTTGTCCAAAGCTTCCAAGTCCAAATCATGGTTGTGGCATCGTCGTTTAAACCATTTAAATTCGGCACAATCAATAATCTTGCACGGAAAAGATATGGTTAGAGGTCTACCAGATTGAAGTTTGAAAAAGATCATCTTTGCTCAGCCTGTCAACTTAGAAAAAGCAAGAAGTTCTCTCATACCAAAATCTAAAAATACAAATATGGAAGTTCTTCATACCCTTCACATGGATCTGTGTGGTCAAATGAGAGTCCAGAGTATTAAATGGGAAAGAGATAATCATTTAGTTCGTGGATGACTATTCAGATTCACATGGGTTAAAGTTTTTGGATCAAAGTGAAAACTCCAGAGTTTGTCATCAACTTTCTTAAGCCAAATACAGGTTTGGGTCTCAAAACAAAACAGTCAGATACATCCGAACAGATAATGGAACGGAATTCGTCAACCAAGTTATGTCTAAATACTATGAAGGTGTGGGCATATTTCATCAAAAGTCTGTTCCGAGAACTCCTCAACAAAACGGCGTTGTCGAAAGACGAAATTGTACACTTGTGGAAGCAGCACGTACAATGCTGATATTCTCAAAAGCACCGATGTTTCTATGGGCAGAAGCTGTAGCTACTGCTTGTTACACCCAGAACCGATCCCTAATTCATACTCGTCACAACAAATATACTTATGAGCTTGTACTTGATAAGAAGCATGATCCTTAATTTTCTACCGAGTATTTGGTGCTCTGTGCTATCCTACAAATGATAGCGAAGATCTAGGAAAATTTCAAGCCAAAGCTGACATTGGGATTTTCGTTGGGTATGCTCCTAGCAGGAAGGGCTATAGAATCTACAACAAGAGAACTCGTCGATTAATGGAAACAATTCACGTCACATTCGATGAGATGCATCAGACAATGGCTCCTGTACGCATCAGTTCAGGACCCGAGCCTATCATGATGACCCCTGGACAACTCAATTCAGGGCTCGCCCATCGCCTTTCACTGCAACTACTTACATTCACCAAAAAATAAAGATCTGGAGGATTTTATTCAACCGTATGTTCGATGAATACTTTGTCAATCTACAGATTGTAAACCAGTCCCTTCGCTACTGTTGTTACCGCTCCATTTGTTCTACCAAATTCATCTGTTTCTGCTATGATTGCTAAGATGCACCTTCTATAAGTCACTTCACTGTCATCTTCAACAAGTGCATCTCTTGTCTTTCCTCAAGGTGTTGCAGCTGGACCAACTTATCGAAAGACACCTCAATTACTCAAGCTGTCCTTCATCCCTCGGTTAACCCTGTTGCAGGAGAAAAGAAACCTAGTTCTTACACATGTCAAACATCAGGGGCTGTTAGTTTAGCAGAACCATAACCAAGGGATCATCCACCGGATCATCTCAGAAAATGGGACCAGGATTTCCCTCTGATAATATCGTTGGTAATCCTTCTCGTCCAGTATCCACCAGAAAACAGTTAGCTTCCGATGCTTTGTGGTGCTGTTACCATACTGTTCTGTCAGATGATAGAACCAAGTGACTTCAAAAGGCTGTGAATGAAGTAGCTTGGTTTTGAAGATATACAGACGAAATTCATCATATTATTCGACTTAAGGATGGGAAATAGTACCTGCCAGACTATGTAATGGGTTTATTGTCATAAGTGGATTTACAAAGTCAAAGCTTGCAGGTGTTGGGTGATGTTCTAAAAAACAAAGCTCGGTCTTAGTAGCAAAGGGATATTCGTTCAAGAGGAGGGTTTTGATTTTGAAGAATCGGGTTGCACCCGTTGCACGAATTAGAGGCATCAAAAATATTCATTGCCAATGCAGCAACAAAAAAATATGATCATCCTACCAGATGGATGTCAAAACTGCTTTTCTGAATGGTAATCTTCAAGAAGAAGTCTTTGTCAGTCAACCTGAAGGATTTGAGGACCCGGATAATCCTACACATGTTTATCGTCTGAAGAAGGCTCTTTATGGGCTAAAGCAGGCACCAAGGGCGTGGTATGACACACTATCAAAGTTCCTTTTGGCAACTATTTCCTTCAAGGGTGCCGTGGAATCCAACGTTAATTCACACGCTAATCTGGCAAAATTATTCTATTGTTTAAATTATACGTAGATGACATCATTTTTGCCTTAACAGATCATAATGCGTGTCATATATTTTCCAAAGAAATGAGCTCTAAATTTCAGATGTCAATGATGGGACAAATGTTGTTTTTCTTAGGACTACAAGTTTCTCAAAGTCCTTAGAAGATCTTTATTAACCAATGACAAAATATGCTCTCGAAACCTTAAAGAAATATGGAATGGATCTCTCTGACCCTGTCGATACACCAATGGTGGATCGATTGAAACTGGACGAGGATCTCATGGGGATTCCAGTTGACCAAACTCGATTTAGAGGAATGGTTGGCTCCCTAATGTACCTTACAGCCAGTAGACCAGACCTTGTATTCGTTGTGTGCATGTGTGCTAGATATCAGGCTAAGCCTACCAAAAAGCACCTTGAAGCAATCAAACGTATCTTTCGGTACCTAAAAGGAACCATTAACATGGGTCTTTGGTATCCGAAGGACAATGCTATGTCACTAACAGCTTATGCAGATGCGGATCATGCGGGATGTCAGGATTCGAGAAGAAGTACGTCGGGAAGTGCTCAGTTTCTTAGAGATAGATTGGTTAGCTGGTCATCAAAGAAGCAAAGAAGCACGGCCATCTCAACAAACAGAGGCGGAAATTAATGCAATGTCTGGATGCTGTGCTCAAATCCTTTGGATGAGATCTCAGCTAAAAGACTATGGCTTTCTGTTCAATTAAGATTTCTAATACTGTGATAACAAAAGGAATTGCTCTAAGCTGCATCATTGTCCATCATCTCTTGATCTAAGAACTTGACATACGACACAATTTCATTCAAGAGCAAGTTGGAAATTAGAAGTGGTTGAACTCTATTGTAATAAAACAAACTACAACTGGCAGATAATCCTCACAAAAGCTTTAATTAGAGAGCGTTTCGAAATTCTATCCCGACTCTAGGATGAAGGTTTTAACCCTGAAACCTACAAACGCCCTTCAGAAGGAGAGGATGAGGTAAATGAAGTGTCCTCTTGTATCCTTTGTACATAAGTACATAGAAATAGACTTGGTAAATATTTTTTAGTCATTTGGAATTACAAATTGGTTTGAATTACTTCAAATTGCATTTCGGTTCTCATTTGAAAGAAAGATTGTCGTCTGAAAGACAATTGTTCCTAACACGGGTAATTTATATTTTACTCGGGCATGGATATTTATATCATGCAATTTGGGATTAATGATCGTTTCAGTGCATTTTTGTTCTTAATTAGAAGGAGAAGTTTCCTGTTTGATTACCAAATAATTTTTCTTAATTGATGCTTCAAAATTAATTGTGTTAAACACAGTGGTAAAAGTTGTGTTTGAAATCAATCCGGTACAATTTGACACTCAATCCATTAGGAAAACAGGTCAACGATTGAGGGGGTGAGTGTTGTTTAATTTCATGTCTGAGTGCAGTTTGGAAAGTGTAAACGGGTTCTTGGAAGAGATTAAAAGAAGCTAAGGAATCAATTCTTCAGAGGCTCTTCACTGCATTCAAAAACTGATGTTTTTTATTTTTTTTCCCCTCTTTTTTAAAAGGGGGGCGTTAACAGTTACAACTGATACAACATCAACACTTACACCACCACCACCACCACCTCCACTACAAAAACCTACAGGTCATCGAGATATTTGGGAGAAAGTTAAAGATCAGAAATCTCGAATGCATCATTAGTAGAAGACTTAGAGATATTGGCTACCAACTAATCAAGAGAAATGAATGATTAAGATCAATATCATCGGTAAGTGCAAATACATCTTTGTTAATTCTAAGTTGTATGAAATTGATGTTATGTTTCAGTGTATGAATCTTTCTTGAGTTTTTTAATTTAAACTTAAAAAAAACTAGGTTTTTGAGTTTAACGAAAAATATTTCAAAATTATCATATCGGCACTAACACATACCCTCAACGATTGAGGAGAGCAATTTTAATATGTTCCCATACACAGGCTTGTAACTAAATATGATCCATACATCTATATGGTTCTCAAGGTGTATTATCCACCAATGTGCTAAACAGGTTTCGAATGCCGATGCATGTTGAGGGGGAGCTTTTCTGAAATGCCAAAAAAAACAATCGGTACCAAACACTCTTGATAGTTATATCATTAGTACCTTGATTAAGTTTTTCATCAAGTGATTTTATGCAAGGTGAACTGTACCAAAAGAACTGACCATTTATTACTTTTATCGAAGGTTTATACGGCTGGTAAGGTTAGGTACTGTTCTTGTTCATATGGATCCCTTGCCAGAACCGGAGGGATCTAACCTAGGACAATCCTAATAGTTAGTACGAAGTCCTTTAGGTATGCTTTAAAAGGAGGTAAATGTGGAATAAGGGATAGTGCCGACTGAGAGATGGAGTAGTACTGGAATATACCCAACAAGGTGCTGTCATGTAGTCATCCGGTATGCACTATAGGGGTTGAGGGGAATGAAAAAGAATTGTACAGTTAAAGGTGTACATGTGGGAGGTGTTGTTGTTGTTGTGTTTCTTGTGTGTTATGTTTTGTGTTGTGGTTTGGTTGTTGATGTGTTGTGTGTTTTTTTTTTTTTCGTGATTTTATTGTTTCGGTTTTTTGGTGGTTTGTCTTCTTTGGATTTGGTTCTTGTGGTGTTGTGTGTGTTATGGTTGTGTTTTGTTTGTTTTTTGTTAGTATTGGTTTTGTTTTGTTTATGTTTGAGTTTGTTTGGTTTTTTGGTTTGGTTGTGTTTTGTGTTAAAGAAAGAAGCCCTCTATACATTTAGAGGCAGAAACCGGGTCAATACATATGCTGTCAGAATCACAAGTTGATTGCTGACATTGAAGACGACATCATGGACCCAGTGATGCAATGCACAACCCTTCCCAGCCATTCGAGTTTCTCTTGAAAGAAACTTGTCTCATTTGTCACGGAGACTAAACATGCAATCTACTGTCTCACTCACTCCGAGTAAGTCGGTATTGAAAAGGTGGCAGTCAGCTCCAGCCTCCGATCACTAATATCAAAGCGCACTTTCGAGTCTAGAGCCAAGAGATCATCAATTAATCTCGTTAGGACACATTTCCATTTATCTTGTCTTTCACACACTGTGGAAACAAGGTTATCTTAAGAGTCCTACGCATTATCCTTGTGATATTGCCAGAACATCCGAGTGATACGAAGGTATTCACTATGAAGATGGAAATCCTGCTAGAGCCTACATCAAACAAGCTCTAGGTAGGTGACTTGTGCGATTCTACAAGAATCAAACTTGTGTCAACTGGAAAGAAACGATGGTGCGATTCTACGTGAATCAAACTTGTTCCAGCATAAGAATTGACGGTTATTGAACATTTGACAACCAATCAAAACTATCGAAGTGTTAC